>JAJEKV010000037.1:11519208-11701571 GCA_021234155.1 Isoetes taiwanensis
CGCCATGCATTGCTATGCAAGTCAGGATGTCTCTGATTTGGTACCCCTCACATCCAAGCACATATCCCACTCTATTAAGCCACCCTCACCTCAAACCACCTTGTGAACTACTTTGTATCACATAGCCAACCGAGGGAACCCTCAATCACTCCATTTCCATTTTACTTTAGCCATGTACTTTAGCATCCTGTATATGCTCTTAATGGCATCATTCCCCAAGCTGCTAGCATCATAGTGGTATGGTGTGTTTGCATCTTAACCCCCCAATTCAGCTTTAAGAAAAACTTTCCTCAGATTTACTTTTCCACATATCCTCGGTGTGGATAATTCCCATGCCTCGTGATCCATATAAGATGACACACTGGGTGACTAGCACCACATATAGATTTCATCCTCAGCTAATCTACTGTAAATGCCTCTTACATCTCCTTTGAGTGCATACTGTATTTAAGTCTCTCATGACGTCACAATAATCGGGCTTCCATTCCAACCATATATGTATGATCCACAATGAGACCTAAGTACTTATATACATTACATATTTCAATTTCTTAGTTCCCTTATACAAAATCGAAATCTGTGTTTCCTCATTCCAAAACTAAAAAATTTTGGTCTTACCTTAGATTCACCTCTTCATATGTCAACATTATCACAAAATTCCCAATGCATCAATCATCAGATAAGTCCTTTGCATTTCTAGCAAATATCACTATATCACAAGATAAAGTAAAAAGCAATACCACATACCCTCAAGTAATGTAGTTCCTTCCTCCTCCATGCCTCAACTGTGCCTCCAACTGACCTTATATATATCCCAAAGAGTGTCAGATACGGGCACTTTGTTTCACTCGATATTGCCTTAACTGACATTCTTATCCAGGGAGATGACAGGGCCACCTCAACACCTCATACAAAATAGCCACTGCGACCTCGTGATTTTAGTAGGAACCCCACCCTTCCATATACCCCATATGTTCTCCTTCCTTAACATGTCAAATGCCCTTAGCTCAAATCCACAAATAGCAAATGTGGGTTTTAGTTTTTTATCGAGTCCACTATAGTCCTCGTGGTCACCAAATGATTCCATCAGATCTCTCCCCGCCTAAGCCCACCACTGAGCATTATTATCTTCCATCTACTCAATTGCCTCTACCATAGTTAAGTAACAACTTGGCAAACAACCGCTACTCATGACCATCCTATAATTGTAGCTAGGATCTTGTACACCAAGCTTTGTGGATAGGACCACTCTGCCATTTACATGTAGGAGGAAACCCTAGTATTGGTTTATCTATCATACCTCAAGTATCACTTGAATAATGTAATCCATTTAATCATCTTGTTAACCAGGGCCAAATGCATCCCCTATTCTACCATTAGATAATTTCCTAATCCCCCATAAACATCTGAAAACACTGGGCCTCAACCTCGCTTTAGACATTATATCATTAATCCCTTCCAATGTGATATATAATCTTCATACCCTGCACTAGTCGCCTGCATTGACCGCTTTACCTTGCTTAAGTCTACTCCGTGTAAATCTTTGGTTCCCCGCATTGCCTGCACCTAATGTTTCCTCAGTTTTGCTTTGCAAGTATACAAGTTTAATTCTCACCACACTCTGTATATTCAACCCTTTTATTATATACCCTCGCTTAGTCTTCTTAGGACTTTTTTTCCCTCTTTACTCTTTACATTCACCATCATACCTCATCCATTGCATATAAGCCCTCTCATGTTAGAAATAAAGCAATGAGCGTCACCCAATGAGAGAGAGAGAGAGAGAGAGAGAGAGAGAGAGAGAGAGAGAGAGAGAGAGAGAGAGAGAGAGAGAGAGAGAGAGAGAGAGAGAGAGAGAGAGAGAGAGAGAGAGAGAGAGAGAGAGAGAGAGAGAGAGAGAGAGAGAGCGATGCTGGAGACTGGGGTGGCATGCTGGAAGCCTCACCTTGGCATGTTGGAGCTTAGGTGGCATGTTGGAGCCCACGGCATGTTTGGTTTCTTCACCTTGCCATGTGGCATGTTGGCTCCACGCGGCATATTGAGAGACATTAACACCTTTAGCACGTTGGTCTTACTGGCATGTTAAGAGGGTGTAGCATGTTTGAGCCAACCGGGTACGAAGGTGGATCCCTAGGTACAACGCTTGAACCATAAATAACATATGAAATCAATTAAACCATTGAAAATTATTTCATTAGAAATGGCATCTTAGCCATTAATGTTTTGAATCTGAACGTTAGGAGCCAATCTTTGTTGATACATGTTGGAACCAAGGTGGCGGTTTGAGCCATCTTAATGTTGATTCCATGTGCATGGTTGAGCCAATCTTTGGTATTGCGTTGAGCCTAGGTACGTTGGAGCCACCTTTAGATGTTGGTCTACTACGGTACGTTTGAGCCACCTTGCCATGTTGGCCTAGGTGGCATGTTGGTTCATGTGGCCCCGCTTGAGATTAATCTTTGGCACGCTTTGGAGCCTTAATTTTGGTAATATTAGAGCAGCGGGTTTGAGCCAACCGCGCTGGTAATCCCGGGGTACACATTTGAACTATAAAAATAGGGAAGGAAGGGAAGGAAGTATATTTTAACGCCCACCGAGACCAATCAATCTATGAGGACGGCTTTTATAATATAAAAGCCAAAACAATAAAACCACGTAAACTTCGGTATTAAATGTCTCTACCTAATCGATGAAACCCCGCAGGGTGGAGAGGAAAACCCTCAGAGGTGCATTGAGAGGCGCCCCATTTGGGCTTCAAATTCGCGGCCGCGGAGGGACTTCACCCAAGTGGAGAGACTTGCGTAATGGACGAAGACGCGGCCACCATTGGCGGCTTCGCCAGCTTGGTGAATTGTTATCTCGAGCATCCGGAGACGGCATAGCTGCTTCGGGATAGTGCATATGCTCGGGCATTCAGGAGCATGGTGTTCATCTCTACCATCCGTGATGTGATAGCACCGATAATCTCTCGCCGGACTCGCCTCCATCCATACCTCAAATTTGGCCCCGTCTCTAATCCTCGGCGATGGTGGACTCCCGCCCCATTGCCTATAGCCTTCGCTTCTTGGTGGAAATGTGCCTTGAGATACCGGGTGGGGCCGTGGTTCAGTTTGCATCATTGACTCGCAGGTGGTAGTGCTCCGCTTTCATAATGGCATGATCCTTACTGTGAGGCGTTGTGCCGCGATTCAAATGCACCTTTCCTAATATCCGGCCATATCCACAATGTTGATAAATTTTATGAACTATCAAAAGTAACCATATATCCCCTACAATGCCTTGCCATAATTTCGTGACGCTATGGCCCTTTGTGCCAATAATAGAGCCCTGGAGGAAGTGACGCGGCATCCATTTCACAACCTTATGGAAATATTTAAGGTGCCTTCGATAGCGTAATGTCAAGTAGGGCCAAAAAGCCACCTTCATACAACAAAATTGATAAGGTACCGTCCTTGACTTCTTGTACCGTATGTCGAAAGCCTTCCTCGCATCTCTAAATTTTATCCCAAGTAAATTCCCTTTACAATTGTCGCCCCTGCACTTCACCCCCATAATAGCTAGCATTCGTTCCACGAAAGTGCTCTAACAAGTGTGCTTTATGCGCTCCAATCGCAGATTCATTCCTGGTGATGTACCATTCCGCATTGCATAGAGGGCTTCCATTCACCCGAATTTTTATTTCTACAATACTTCATCCCATAGTAGCTAAGAGAAATCGACTCCTTTATACTTAAAGGTCCTTACAACTTCCATCCTTTGCCCTCAGAATAGTCTCAGATACTGCATGTAGATTGGTTGGCAACAAACTTGGTTTCTCGCTGGTTGACTTTCATTCCTCGCTATGTCAATTGACCGAGCATCCAAATGTTCCTCGCGATAGTCCTCGGGTCGTATGGGATAATAAACCTGTGATCGTCTGCGATAGAGCAACCGCTTTACTATATATGCCTCCTGCAACCCATAGCCACCAATTCCATACAGCCTTCTTGCATCCGTGGACCTTAACTTGTCAATATATAGAGTCCAAAAGTTTGGAGATAACGTATCCCCTCAAGCATCAATCTATGGTGTCAGTTTCAATTCTGGTCCGATGCGGTATATATTCAATATACAAAATTCTAGATGGGTACTCGCGAAATCTTGTGGGACATGTAGCCCCGCGAAGCAGCTACAACAACCTGGTGGACCGATTGGCGCGTCAGCCTTTAAAATCCACACAAAACAAGAATTACAGTCAATGCGGTATTGGCGCTTGCAATTTCCATAAGGATTCCGAGAGTAAAAATATGATCACTGCGGAGGGGCGTGGCGAACCGGGCTCGCTAACGACGCGACTCCGCAGTCTACCATTAAGTGTAGAATCTCTTCCGCACCGCTGTATTTTGCAAGTAATCTGTCTACCTGCGATCATACTTCCAGAAGTTGTGGAGTCATCCCCGCCCCGGGCCTATGAATAGTGACCTTTGCTAACCATCCATTTCATGGAAATTCCTCTCGGCTCCTCATTGATTATTCACAAAGGGTCCGGTGCAGCCGCTCCACCCCATTTCAACAACTTCTACCAAGTCCCCGCGAAGTCCTTTTGCTTTTACCATTAGCAAGATGCCTAAGACTCGTGGATGTCCTCGTAGGAGCTGCGCGAGCCCTAGTTGATCCTGGCATCGCCGAATTGCCCCGGGTCATACAACTCCTCCAGAACTACCGCTCCACCTGGTCTCACATAATATCGTGATGGTTGATGCCTCTTATAAGATTTTTACCAAAAGGCTTTGGCTCACCATCGTAAGTAGATCAAACATGTAATTGCTGCATCCTTCCTCGCGAATGTAGCGATGCTTTGATTTCAAGAATGCCTTGCAACCTTTAATGCCCCTGCGGGCCTGAAATGTATGGATCTAAGATGGTGCTGTGAATGACTTTGTGGTTTCCTTTACACAAACCGTGGTTTTTGAGTGGAATTGTACGCTGTCCCCTCGGGTAAGGGAGCTTTGCCGCAGCTAATTTGGTAACGGTCAGCCGCAGTAAAGCTTCTACCAACTATCAAGCACTTATCATGCAAATGGCACGCAACTCGTAGCCTTCACTGCCCACCTCATATCCCTCGCCATTCCTTATAGTTCCCAGTTGTATCCCAAACCCCTAGGGTACCGCCCTATGGCTACTTAATCGAAAGTGCCTTAATCCAAAGCGATAGCGGATAATGGTCCGACAGTCTCTTTCATCTTTGTTCCCTCGTGCCCGCCAATTTTAAATCACTAATGATATCAAGCTCGCACCGAGCTAGAGAGATAGCCCACCATTAATCGCTCCCCACTCGGCCGCTTCGCCAGGCGGAAGCCCTCGATCGCGGGCCACCAACATACCACGTATCACCATGTCAGATCCGGCATAGCTGGCCCCAACTCTTCCAAAGGCCTCGAGATCAGATCCCCGGGAGCGCCTGCATGCCGGATGCCTCGCTTCTAACCAAAGCGGGTTGGTCAAGATTGCAAAGTGCATCTAATCGCACTATGCCGTATGCATTTGAAATCTCCCAATAAAAACACATGACCGGGTAATACCGCCATGTCATCATACAATTCTTATAGGCTATGCACATCCGGTGGTTCCACTGGATGCACCCTCAGGAACTTAGAAGTTTCCATGGGTATAACATCCTCGCGATAACAAGTACATGGTGAGGTCAAAGACTCGTGATCCGTAGCTTGGGAGTCTTATCACTTGTGGAGTTTAGACCGGTGGATGCAGTAGCATCTTGAAGCACGACCCTCCTATACCCTCTTGCCATGGCAATCATTGGCTGAGAAATGGTGGTACCTATGGGATGATAACCACTATATTCCTGGCGTCTCTGTAAGAAGATGATGTCCATGCTCGCAAAGAATTTCAAAGAATGCCGCCGCCTGTGGAAATCCCTACCTAATTCCACAATTCAAGGTAATTTTCCTATGTCAGTTCGTGGATGACCAAATTCCCATGGAGGTGCAGAGTTAGCCATTGTGCTTCGGGCTCAGAGGATTTTATCCCGCCGTCAGCGTAATTCGGCTTCATTCGAAGTGGGGATCCGGTTTGGTCCCCAGCCGCCAATCGCTATCGCGGGAGGCAATGTAAATACCTTCATCTTGCCATTCACCGCCCCAACTACCGTATTGAATTTTGTCTAATCTTTTGCAAACTCCTCCACTTTTCCTCTGGAGCTCTGGCCTGACCGTGGTCTGCGCCATCGATAAACCCTTCGCTTAATTAGCGCAATAAGCAAAGATCAACAACGCCTTCGACGCTATCGAGCATTGTGAGTTTTAACTAGCTCCAGTCTCATGCTTGGTCTAACTCGGGTTGGTCGGTTTCTAATCGGGCTGGCCGAATTGAGCCTTTTGCCAAACCGTGGCATGGAGCTTAGCTGGTGATCTTCCCTCGCTCTTCAACTAACGACAATGTTCCGGCCGACGACCGGGCGGGGTCCTTCTCCCGCCAAGGACCCGCCTAATCTCGCAACCTCCGCCTTCGTATTGGGTAATGGTGGTGGTGGCCGCCTCAGAGTGGTAATTTGCCCCGCTTCCATCTTCATGCACATCATACCGGAACTCACCTCATCCTTCTCTCGCTAAGGGCTAAAAGCCTCGGGCGTCATTTGACTTTCAGCCGCTTCCAAGGTGTCCCCGCATCCGACATTGTGGCTTCGTCACAAATGCCTATAGGGTAAACTAATCAGTGGGCGATCCCGCCGCATTGCCCGTTCTGAGCTCGCTTTGCCTGGGCACTTCACATCCTCCCATTAATTTGTTGTCGAGTCGCCTCTATTGGCTGCATCGCCGAAAGTGGACATCACGTCACCACTCTTAGCTATGCATAATATCACGCGGCTTGTTCAAGCCAAAGTCGGGCCAGGCCAAAGCCGCCATCTAGCGGCCCTCGATAAAGCCTTCCAAATACAGATACGCTAACCTGCTTTTGAGAAATAAATCGTCACTGGCCGGATATCCCTTTTGCATCTCCATACCTCCGCCTCGTCCCCAATGGCGCTCAGCCTGCGACAGGGCCTGCGGTTCAGCAGTGATGAATTCGAGGGGAGGAGCCCTGACCGCCTGGGCTTCTTTAGCGATGCATCTCCATCAGGCCACCAAAGGTGTCTCGTTGTGAAAGTGTGTGCCTCGAATCCAATTTGGGACCCAAAAAATCGCAATGGCACCTTTGAGGGTTTCCAGAGTGGCTCTTTGGGGGCTAGAGAGAGAGATTAAACCCTAGAGAGAGAAAGTAGCAAGCAAATCAAGGGCCCCATGCAAGGGCGCTGGAGGGCCTTAGGAGCCAAACATCGTTCATTTTATTGTGAAACGGCACTTTATCATTAATCGCCTGAATTGAATCGTTGGGGAGCCACCTCGCATTGAGCCCATCGCAGATAGTTGAGCCAATCTTTGGCATGTTGGAGCCCAGTGGTATGCTCTGGTCACGGCATGCCGGTCTAGGTGGCATGTGATCCACTTCAATAAAGATAAATTGCACTTCTATTTTTATCTTCTTATCAATGCTTTCGTAATCGCACGAGCAATCGTGCGGTAATCAGACGTCAACCAAACGTATTTTTGAAAAAAAAAAATAATGATTTTGTCATAATGCGGCTTGCTTAAAACACGCTTTAAAAAAGAAAAGCCTTTAAATATTATTAAAAATGAAACTAAACTACAAATAGATTTCTTGTTAATCGTTTGGTTATCATGCTAATTTGTTATGTAGGAGATCCAAGCAGTTCAACTCTGCTGAGAACAAAGTAAGTCTATTTTGAAAAACTAGTGTCCGCTTTTTAAAATCGCTGCATCGATTTTTAAAAATAATGGTAAATCGCATTACATTGCCGTGAGGGTACGATGTATTTTAAAAATAATGCTGCATTTGAACAAATCAATCAGCTCTTATATTATAAAAAATTTTTAGTGTAAGTGTCGGACCCAAAATTTAAATTGGGCCAGGATTCAATCACGCCTCTAAATCTGGATGGTGAGGATTTGATCTCCTTTCAAAGTTCATGCCATACTCAAACTAATCTAGGGTTCCGTCTAAAGGTTTTTCTTCAAAGGCCGGTTTTGTTTCTTCAATCGGGTGTCGTTTCGCTCTCTTTTAGCTGCAAGGTTTCGCTTCCTGTGCCACCAAGTAAGCGTAGATTTGAAACGGACTGGTGATATTCCATGTCAAATCTATATATATAGTATCCAAAGACTCACCGGACGTCAACATGTAATCAAGGTTCTCCGCGGATTTCCATACTCGTGATTAATTATCCAAAGAGCCGTATTGATCTTGGAATCCATGTAACCGGGTAACAAATAAGTATCGCTTCTAGAGCTCTGCAAATAAAATGGATAGCTCTTACACAGCGTCTGCCCTGACGCTGCTGCCTTATGCATCTGGCTGCATGTTGGAGCCTACTGCAAGTTTGACCTCACCTTTGGCATGCCTGGTCTTTGGTATTTGGAGCCTAAGTGGTAATGTAGTGGTTTCAAATGGTAGGATTCTAGCATAAAAATCAATAAAAAAATAATACTGTGAAATCATCATCAAACCATTAAAAATATCTCAATAGAGTCGACATTTTAGCTATTAATGTTTGAATTGAATGTTGGAGCCACCTCGCATTACCGGTTCAGATGGCGGTTTCCATGTAGCCAAAAGCGGTGGACGCGACTTAATCTTAATTCTCGCAGAACCGCGAATTGTCTTCGCCAACCTGACACTCAAGCTATCGATATTACCTAGAAATAAGTTCCTGCGGGCGTAAGACTAATCCTTTGAATCTATGACCGTCTAGCTCCTAACACATATGTAGAACCCGCTCACTTTGACAATTTGGACGTCAAAATAAAGCTACCGCTCCCTCGGGCAGACCTCGTGATTTTTGGCGTATCAAGTAAATGAGATATTTTTCAATTCCTCACACCTAGAGATATCTTTGACACGCTTGTAAATACGTTGCATCATGTTCTCTCAACAAGAAATATGCAAATGTGGACTAAAAACGAATGGGTTGATCTTCTAATTATCACTCTTGCAAACAAATGATTTAGAATCCTAAGATTTTTGAGCTCTTTAATGATGTTTTTGAATCGCATAATAAAACTCTATTATATCTCTATTATATTCTATTCTAAAATGGGTTGTGGCGTAGGATGGATAAGAGGAAACTCAGTGTAGTCGACTAGAGTAGATATGCTTGCCTTTAATGTTTACCTTGCATTTATCCTCAAGAAACGGACTTTGGAAGTTCAAATGTACAACTAACTCTTTTCCAAAGTCCACTACATCTTTGAACAAGAAACTTTGACTTTATAAGGTGTTTTTTAGTTCTTTAGGGGCAAGAAATCTAAGGATGGGTGATTTGCTAAAATGCTGCGACGGACCTTGGCAAGCCATGGGTGACATGGCAACGTGAGGGTGGTGATGTGGCAAGAATTCAGCGCCTCCCAAATTAAAACCTTGGTGACATGGCATTTATCGTAAGGATATAATTCTGGAACCCTTTGATTGCCATATACACAATGGTGCTTCTGGATTTTGAGGATTCTCATCACTTTGCTCTTCTAAGATGGTAGAAATCGTCATGTCAAAGATAGCACTCCCAATCTTGGTTTTGAGAGAGAAATGGCGGTGGTCTTTGACCTTTAGAAATGGCTAAATCTCGAAATTTGAATCTTTTAGCAATTTCATGTATTTTGGATGAATGGTGACCAGGGAAAACCCATCCTTTGCTAACTTTGGTCTTGACAAATGGTACCGTTAGCGAAAGGGGAGAAAAAACCGATGAAGATAATCTTTTGGGTGGAATGATGGTAGTCAAGCCCTTTTGGGAAGCAAACTCGCGCCTTTAAGATAACATCACGGAAAAAGTTTGAATCAGCGTAAAGTACCATTTGACGAAAGTGCTCTTCCAACTTTAATTTTGTGTCTTGACTTCAAGGTTCAAGATGCTTAGGTGATCAAATCGTATATGATGCTAAATTAAGGTCAATCTTTGGTTCTTCATATCAATGTGTCTCCATAAGCTGCCGGCGATGGATGTCTTCGCTTCATGTTCTACAAGTCACAATACCAATACGGCTGAAGTCAAACAAGCGAAGCGGAAGTGCCGCTACGCATATAGCCTTTGTATGTCGCTATTTTGTGCACGGCATGTGGGCAACTTCATTTGCTACATGGATTCGGTGAAACCATAAAAACCACACTTCAAAAACATTAATACCTCAAAAGCAACACACCTTAAAAAACATCCCTTCAAAAAAAGCTTGCTATACCACCTCGAAACAACACATCCTTAAAAAGGAAACTACACTCCTTAAGTGAAACCATTACTCTTAAAAAACTAATGGGCCCTTAACAAAAACTACATCAGCATCCTTAAAACCACACCTCCTTTATAACTACATGTGATTTTTCAAATCTCTAAAAACCAACCTCGGTGATCGCTGTTTCAGCCATAGACCAAATACCGTTGGGTCTTTTGTAGTGTAACTAGCAACTGAAGATGGTTCTGTTAAGTGATATTGTCTTTGAACAATCTACATTTTAGGGACAAATCGGAAAATAATAATCACCAAGATAACTTTACAAATAAAAGCCTTACCAATGATAAATTCCTTTACCCTGCCATATTGTTTCTAAAGAGGACATCAAGACACAGTGTATTATATAAACATTGAACAACATAATGATGTCGAGTATCTAGAAGGAAGGAAGGAAGGAAGGTATTTTATCAGTCTAATTTGAGACCAATCGGGTCTATAAATCTAATAATAAAAGCGCAAGAATCGATCACTGAATACCTCGGATTAAAAACCTCACTAAGGGTTTCGGTTGAAAAACTCGCGGGCAAAGAATCAGCCTCAATAATAAATTGTTCCAATATAAGGAAATGCAAAACACACAAATATATACACCTCATGTACCGTGACTCCATAGTGCCGCCGCCGAAAGCAAATGGGGCAAAGGTGGGCTCACCAGAGAGATCCGGGCGACTCGGAATGCAACACCCCGTGAAAGCACGATCAATTTCGCGGTGTCTTATCAGCCAGAAATGTAGGGGCAAGTCCCACCCGTGGCATTTTGCGGGGAACGTGATTTGGCCCTGGATCTCCTCGAATCATCAGTCGGATAACTCGAAAGCGTGGAGACTCACCTCAATGGCACCCGCTTTTGATGTAAAGACTGATGTAGCCCCCGCTGCCCCGGCTATGGCTCCCCAATCCACTACCGCCTCGAAGTGATGATGTTTTTCGGGCGTACCGGAACGCGTAGAGTCAGCAATCGACCAACGCGGTTAATGCCCATGTAATACCGCTTTGATCGCTTTAGGAGCCGGACGAGTTTCTGCCAAGGAAGCATCCGTATTCCCGCAGTCGCTTCAATGATCGGCCTCAGGTCCACCGCGACGCATCCGGTTCTGAATTTTCCATCCGGCGAATTCATCGGGATCTTCAATTCCAATGTTCCGGTTTGGCCCATTGCCAATAAATAGAATATGAGCCGAAAGCATCAATCTATATTAACCACTCGAAGTGGTATCACGGTTCATCAAGGAACGCCCAAGTGGCAAGAATCCGGGCTCAAGTAGCTAACCGGAGAACGAAGGTTTCAATCTAAGTGCCTGCGCTAAAATGCAGACCGGGCTCTTCCATCTAAAATTAAAGAGACTTTACCGCCCTTAACCTCGACTCCGCATTTAAGAACAGTTCAACAAATTTTAAAATCGATGGACTGAGGCCCCAACCAGAGCTCGTCTCAGGATCGTTGTTCTCAAGATGGCATAGCTTCACCGGGCCAATCACCCACAAGTGGATGGATCGCCTTCCAACGATGCAGGAGGGATCAACCCTATGGCCTAGGGCGGACCTACAGTCAGTCCTCGGCTATGTGAGTGTGTATGGAAAGGATGCGAGGAACCACCCTCGGTTCCCGCCGATCCACGCCGCGATGTCCGTAGCCTGTAAGAATGTGTCTAGCATCCAGATGACCCATACTTCGGTAAAATGTATAACAACATTGTCCGGTGATATGAGTTGGCGACGACCAAAAGTCAGATGCCATCCCCCATGCTCAGCAAGCTGGCCCAACCGGGTCAATGTAGAGGCCAAAAGTGTTGGTAGCAGTCTTAATCTACTACCTGGATGAATGCTTTGGCTCGCTTCCATCGTGATCCCGCCAAAACAACTCTCATACGCCTTTATATGGTACTGCAGACAGTACGCAGAAATTCCAGCTTTACGCATCAGATCGGTATCCACATTAAAGCAAAGAATATAAGTCCCGCCGATGGTTTTGATGTCTCAACCGCCCACGGCGAAGATATGGTCAACATTGAGTGATTGTGGTCTAAAGTCGGCTTTGTGAGGGAGTTCGCGACATCCGTCACCAACGGGTCAACTCATCTATGGTCTTCTTAAGTAAAATAATCGAACCGGACTAATGACTGGCCCTTAATCAGTTTACGCTGGTCAGCCTTTGTGAATGTAATAAACCGCGGTTTTTTGGCGGGTCCATTGTCTAGAAACCCTTCAGAATGCCTGCTGAACAGAAGAGGATCGCAGACCTTCGGGCCAGTCCATTTGAGTAACTCGTCATTCCCATTAGCTTACCAAGCATTCACAACATCCTCACGGTAAACCAAATGGGGCATCCCGTGGGGTATGGGCGACGCTAAGCCCCTCGGGTATCGGTAGAGTCAGCTGCAGAAGTACCGCCCTAATCGGCCTGCGTGATGTCCCCGGTCGGTCACCTCTCAAGCACTCGCGCCAAAAGGTTCAGCGGGATGAGTGTCCAAGAATGGTAACACTTCCCCTTGGTGTTCGAAGTAAAGGTACCGCTTTGTCTCCTGTGATGGGCCAGACGGTGGTGGCTCCCAAGCTGGTAATTGATCTAGAATGACTCGAGCTTAAAATTTTTGCTTAATTCGTGATCAAACCATCTACATGAAAGGTTGTCGTATTCCCCGGGCGGCTACGTGAGGGGGTCCGCCAAAACACCTCAACTGCATCCCCGTATTACTCACTTCAACCCATCTCACTGGCCGTTTAGTGTGGGGGTCCAAGTAGAATACCATGTGGTCTTCCATGAGCATCTCACAGAGTGCCTCGTACCGCCTTCATAATCCAAATGCAGAATCGTAGGATGTACAGGGTCGCATAGTGGGGTCTCCGGGCGGCTTGCCAAGTCATGTCCAAAATAAAGTGGGAGGTGATCCGAGCGATCTCCTTCATCCCCGACCGGTTTCTGCGCTCCACCCGGAAACGAATCGATGAGATGCATGTCTTGCGCAAGTAATGAAAGCACATAGTCCAATTGGCTTAATTCGTAACTCGATTGTCCCATTTGTGCACTTTATGGTGAAGCGGCCATAATCGCGGATGTTACCGTAAATTCATCAAGTCAAAAAATACCGCGATAGCAGATAACTGGGTTCGCCAGAGCCGGAAGTGACCTCGGTCACATCCGGACTGCGGGCCGTTGCCTCATAGCCGTGACATCGCTACCGAGGGTCAAGTCTCATGGGTCGCTCTTACCCTCGTCCGCATTGAAATCCCTAAGAAGGACGTAATTCTACCTTAACCGCTGAAGCCAGATGTCATCAAGCATAGATCGACATAAGGGTCCATCCCATCCTCAAGATCTGAGTGGCGGCGATAGAAGGTGCTCGCTGAGGGAAATACAGCGCCGTAAAAGAGGGTTGCCATCGGTATTATACCACCTAACCCACAAGTACCGCTTTGTGTCCGGTCATTCTGAGGGTAAACTCATCGTGCCAAGGTTGTCCGGTAGTAGCAAGGCAACCCCCACCATGACCGTCCTTGCATTGTATTGAAGACCGAAATGTTGGTAACCTCGCGATCGTATTGCGTTCCCAGATGCTCCTACAAGTTCCATGAGAAAGATGAGATCCATATCACCGCTAATGAAGTTGAGACCGGCCCCTTCGCTGCTGAAGCCCCCGACAATTCCATGAGACCACCCGGAGGCAATAAATCTTCATTTGTCACAGTTAGCGGTATGCGCAACTGAAGGGGAGGATCGAAGCGCAGGACGAAAGTGAGAAGTAGATTGTTTGGCGTTATTGATATCGAGGAGGGCGTAATCGGAGGATAGAGTAGGGAGCAGAGAAGGGGACCGTGGTAGGAGAAGCGGCGTAGCTAATGCTCAACGGGCTGATTGGGCTGCTGGTCTCAAGTAGCTAGTGAGCGTCGGGCGGAAAATATGCAACCTCGGGCCTTCAACCACCCCGCAGACTTTGGTGGCGGATGCCTCTAACCCCGACAAGCCCTCATGCGGCCTCATAGCGTGTGAGGTCCCGGGTCCACGATCGCCCTCAAGATCTTTGCCCTCGCGTGCAATATGGCTGGCCACGCACTGCTGCGATCCAAGAATCGCTAATATCATGACAATGCAAGCATTACCCGGCCAGCCCCCATGGCGGGTCAGCTTCTGTCGTGAACTGGCCTCCGGTGGAATGTCATCCGGACGAGAATGTGTGTTCGGGGATGTTGTGGGGATGGTGACTCTCCCTCCTCGCATGCCCCGACTACCAGATTAAAATTCACCGCCTTTGGAGTTCCTCAAGGCCAAGGTGGGCTTAGGCCGGCCCGTGCTAGGGTGGTGGTGGTGGTAATGGATGGCATGGGTGGCTTTGGAGGCTAGAGAAGAAAGGATTCAATCCAAAAATGGTGGAAAATAAAATGAATTCGGACGTAACAAACAGGGAAATAATGGGATTCATACAATTAGACCTTCATACACCAATGATGTAGTGAGGAGATGCTGAACTAGAAGAAGGGAAGAAAAAATTCAAACAAGTGAACAATGATGGCAATGACTGAAATTGGAATATATTTACATTATTTTCAAAATAATAGTTACAATTCGTGAGCTTATTTCCAAGCAAGACAAATACTACCTTTACATGTCATAAAAGGATCCATGTTTTATGTATTTGTTTGAAAATTCTAGACCCATTATTGAAAAATTTCTATCTCAGGGCCAATGCAATGACAATATATTTATATATGTTTGATACTAAAAGATGGTAAGAAAGCTAAAAGAAAATGATTGAAATGGTCTAGAATAGCAAAACTAATACGAGAGCTTCAAAAGCACTCGATCATATTTAATACGACTTTATAAACATCAATATAAACATGTGCTAGTAGTTGCAATTTCTTAACCTGACCTATCATACAAATCAAAGTTCCTACTACTAGCTCCTAACAAAATGGTGACTAGATTATGGTTTACTGCTTGGTCTTAAAATAACATATAGCAATTAAATTGTTGTTGTGACGTTCCCGAAAATATACCATAACATGTACACTTTAGGTTGACGCCAATCGCATAAAGCTCCATTTGAGTAGCCTTGTACACCATTGAGGGTGGAAAAGGGAGCATGGCTAAGTTATTCATATAACTTAACCAACCTTAAGCTTAAGGCTATTTCAACATGGCCTTATCCTATTGGGCGCCTGCCACATGAAGGTATCCCATTGGAGCCACGTGGCAATGACTTGGAACCCTAACCTATAAGTACCCCAAGTAACTCGAGCTTTCACTTTTGATCTCCACTCTTGCCTTTGAGACCGCTCGAATCCCTCGCTCTCGAACAATCGCTCAGAAGTGGCATAGCTCTAATCGATGTTCTAAGGCGTTGTGCCTCGCCGGCGAGGAGAAACCAACTTCTAATTCATCGCCAGGTCATGGAGACCCCAGAGTTGGAGGAACCAACCGAAAGTGTGTTCAGATTAGCTTCATAGGTGATCATCCTCAAATCTAGGACTCCGTGATGAGTCAGTATCTTATCTTACTAGTAGGCATTCCCTAACCCCAGCCTAGGCTTCGATAAGCAAAACTCTAACAAGTAAGCGTGTGATTCATGTAAATTAGATGTTATCTCTTAATATTTCATCATGTTTATGCTGATGTAACGGCGTTGGTTGATCTTATTTTTGCACCTCTTGTGTTCGAAGGGGGTAGGAGACCCAGCCATTATCTAGATGATGCCCAGTTTTGGACCCCTTAGTTCCTATTAGTTGGGCACTGCGGCATAGGAACCCACCCGCTTAGCTAAGCAAAGTGACTTAGCACCATACAATCCGACTTGTGGCAAGTGGAGGGAGGTCCCATCGAAGGGCGTAATCGTGGGACCCATATAGCGCTAGACCTATAGCTGGTCACTGCAGGGCCGGTATGGGTCCGGCTAATTTTGACTGTCGATGTTGCCCTCACTCAAGAATCTGCGTGATGTTGGCCCTGCTTTTATTCTTTGCCTCGGGGTCGTAGAATCGCGGTGTGTCGCCATGACTTCTCTAGTCGCTTCATGGAACCACTCTTTGTGACTCCTGAAGGGAGAATGGAAACCCTTCTTAGCCCTCATCAACTGAGATGTAACCGTGAGTAGTCTCGATGGGTGATACCATGAGACTCATGGTATCCGGCAAGTTAGTCACGCCAGAGTCTCGAGTCTGCCCTGTGCATGCACGAGGGGCTGGATGGAACTCAGCCATTGTTCATAGCCTCGCTATTGTTATATCTCTAACACCGAGGCCCACGGAGGACAAGGAGGGAGCATAATATGCCCAGCTACACCGACATGAAGCGGTGGCCCCTGAGCTCTACCGAAAAGCACGGAAGTAGGTCAGGCGACCGGGCCTAACATGGCATGCCTCGAGAGTCATCTCAGGAGGGAGCCAGGAGCAGCAGTGAGGAGGGGAGCAAGAGCCGGTGGGCCCAAGAAGAAGGCGAGAAGGTGGCGAGCGGCCCAAGACGCTTAGGAAGAAGCAGGGAGAGAGAGCAAGCAGCTGCAGGGCAAATTGAGAAGAGGTCCAAGATGAACCAGACGTACCTTGGTAAACCGTGGTTGGGCAGAAGAACCTCAAGGGAGGCAATCAATGAGGAGCATGAAGCATTTAAGGCTTGATCCCCAAGAGTACCTCGGTGGTTGAGCCCCTCGCGAACTTTTGAGGAAATTTGTTTTTTATTTTAAGCGACATCGAATTTTATTAATAACTTCCAACCTAATACATAATACTACAAATGAGAATGTGAATAAAACCCGTAGGACAATCAGATCCAACCGAAAGCGTAGACCAATCTGGCCTTAAGCATGACAATATAATGTACCACACTCCATTTTCCTACAAAGAGAGAAGAATAATATATAATCATATTTTTAAAAAGTTACTTTTAACCAGTCTTAACTCGACATCCATAGAATCATATTAATAAATAACTTGATCTCAAGCCCCTAGTATCATCTCATAATGCCATTGAATCAACAGTGGACATCCAATCAGAATAATCGAAGGTAGTATATTGGGGCCATGAGCCAAGATTAAGGAGCCGAGCTATTTCTTTTGCGACGCGCTCTTTGTATGCTCCAATAATTCTTGCTTCCGGAAAGCAAAGTCCCTGGCGATTTAGAGTGTTGATCCCTCATTAAGAGGGTCTTGATATAATAGAAGAAGACGAGAAAAGGGTGGCGAAGCAAAGAAGAAGGCATGTATCGGGTAATACTAGCTGATTAATTTAGTGCAGAGGGCGTAAAACACGAAGCGATTGCAATTAATCGATGTCAAATCACGCTGATCTCAATCGCTTAAATCGCGGTAGAAGACTTCAGCCACGATCAAGAACCCTAATGAGCATACGATATACACCCGCCAGGCGAGATTACCAAAGGGAGGGCGTACAAATGAGAAGTACTTACAATGGTCTCCTACTCTTGAGATGCAGGCAAAGGTGCATCGACGAGGGGAAAAGCAAGCCGTGCTCTTGTACCATATTAATAAGAGAAGGTGTTAGCAGGATTGAGGAAACTTATCGTAAATTAGGAAGAAAGGAGAACAATCCATATCATGCAGAGGAAGCAGCATAACCACCTACCAATTTCATCGACGAATCCGTGAAATTGAAGCCGGGCAAACTAGGAGCTACAAGTGGGTCAACCAGAACTCCAAATCCGGCCCCATAGACAATAATAAAACTATATGAATTATACACCAATGGAGAGCCTCCATACTCTAGCTTCCAACGCACTAAAGAACAACTTTAACTGAAGACTCGAGCCATAAAGTTAAGTGAGAAACCGCCTGCATCTTAAGCATGGCTCTTCTAGCATGCAGGAGAATTGAGAGGGCAATTTGTGCACCATCGATGCGAAGAGAGTCACCGTGATGCCGATAGACCTCCACCCGGCCTGAGAATTAGAAAGGACAAGCTTTAGAAGCTTGAAATTTTATATAAAAACTAGTAAATTGCCCACCTTTAGTGGGCTTTACATGTGATTGTTCACCTTTCGTGATTGTTCCATGTGATGTCTGTGCCATGCTCTTCCTCCAAATTTTGTGGGCACCAAATTTCCGCCCAAAACTGATTATTCTTCAAAGATTTCATATGTAATCCACCCCTGTAATCTCTCGCATGCAAAACTTGAGAAGATTTGTACTGCTTCCGGGATTCTCTTTGTCGAGAGCAAAATGGGAACTCCCCAAATGGAAACCTCCTCTTTGGGTGATGCAATTGGTTGTGTTGGGTGCGAAAAATCGCCATTTTTCAAAGCGGTTTCTATACGAGATTTGAATTCCTGCAATATTTTCTCTTCTAGATGATCTGGCTCATCAGGGTCGTCCTTGGAAATAGAATCTGAAAAAGCTTTGTCAAGATTTTTGGGTTCAGATTCATACCCATTGTGGAAAATGGCGGCCCGTCCGCTCGCTTCTGGCCAGCCCATCGCCATAGCCAGAGGCACGACCTTCTCCATGTTTCTGCTCGACGAAGCCTTCCTTTTTGTTTTGAAGAATGGGATTAACGGTGCAATAAAGCAATATTCCCCTCCTTGACAGACTATTCTCTTCCCCTTTCTGGATTAAAATAAGGTGTGGTTTTGAATATAATATGAACAAGATCCTTAGCACAAATATTGTGATTTGGATTACCAATTTCCTTTTATGGAAGGCTTTCAAAGGCATCTAGATTGGAACTTGAGGAAAAAGGAAACTGCATGCAAGCTCTTATACATCCTTTGAAACAACATGTTGTTGCATTCGTCTTTACATAAAGCACATGGACTGCCCATGGAAGGTGGGCAATTTACTAGTTTAAGCATAGTTTTGTGGATATTTGTTGCATGGCTATTGTTGCAGTTCTCGTTTGATTCTTAGAAAAAGCAATTTTCTTTATTGAATGCAGTATTTGGCATAGGTCATAAATGTAAGCATTCGATTTTGCTTTTAAAGATTTGAGCAGGCTTATATTGTGTCGCAAATACAATATCTGAATATTTGCTTTTAAAGGTTTTATCTGAATATCCAGATGCTAAATGGACATATATTTTTGCATAGGCCTTGGATATTGACATGAAACTCTCTTACTCGTCATGAGCATTTTATTTGCAGGCATTCATATTGGAGCAAGGTTTATGTAAAGGAGCTGTTTTTTACGACAGTACTTCTTTGCATACTTGCAGATTTCAAAATTGCTGCGATTTTAGCTCTGAGAGTTATCTGATATGGTACGACAATTTCTTAGACTATGCGTCAATGATTAATATTTTTCTCTCATATGGACGTTGCCAATGTGGCATGACGTAAAAATATTGTCTGTCTGTCTGTCTGCCTGCCTGTCTGTCTGGCTGCCTGCCTGCCTGTCTGTCTGTCTGAAGACATAAATAAAAGTCCAGAAAGTAGTGTTGCTGCTTTTACCATGATATGGTGGCAAGCAACTATCTTAGATGGTGGGGATATTGTCTGATTCTATCTCTGATATTATTGCTGCCAAGCTCGTAGCAGGCTGAATACTCGACTATTGCAATTGCATGTATGTTTTGGATCTCTCTTATAAAATGCAATAACATGTTAGAAATATTATATAGAATGCATTCATCCAGGCGGTTCAAAAGAAACTTGAGGAACCAATCCGAAGCATGGCACAAACGCATGGACAGCCAGCAAATGGGCAGGTAAGATTTTCTAAGTGGCTTATACACTGCTCATGGGGGTATTATTTGGAGAAAAGGAAGAAACTATTTATATTTGTCGGAGACTGTATAGAGAACATATGCATACTTTTTGCCATATTGGCAATCGAACAAGATTCGTGTCTTATATAACAGTGTATTTTTCATGAAAAAAATGGTGTTCAACCCAACCATTATATGTGCACCATGAATTGCACTTTTTACCTGCGCAGTTTGCTAAATTTACATTTTGGCCAAAATTCTCTTTAGTTTGGAAGAAGTTCTTGCTTTCTTTCCTGCCACTTTTGGGACTTGTGAAACTTTTATTGATTATAGTTAGTTATTGTGCAAGATGCTGGTCTACCAACAGCCATCAACGGAACATTCTCATGAAATTTTAGAAATTTATCTAATTTAGTAAGTCAATGGCATGATATGCGAGATGATGTCAGGAACAGTATTGGTTCAGATGACAGCAATTTTGGAGAAATACTGATGGTATGGTGAAAGTTAAGATTGATGGGAACATCAATATGTTTTTCGATGGGGAAGAATTACCTTCACAATACATGTATCCAATCTTCAACATGTTTGATGCACACAAAGTCAAAGAGATAATGAAGGCAGACACGAGGCACAAAGACAAGCTAATGGAGCTCCTTCCATGTTCCATGATCTGCCCCAATTTCAGCAAGTGCCATCTCAAGTAGCAGGAATTGCAGACTCAATAATGTAGATGTTTGCTCAAGCACAAAATCAGCAAAATGACATTAGTTTTTCCATTTTAGGAAGCATGCGTTGCTCGCAAGATGGGCCAAGGTAATTGCCTCTAGAATTTGCATTTTTCATGCAATCTGCATTGCAAATATTTGGTGGGTTTCAACATCAGACATATGGAGAGCACGGTTGGGCAGATTCCGGGGTAGAGAAGGTTTGTTCCGGTTGAAACTAAGAATTTCCGGTTGGGTTAGCGCATTGCAGGAAAAATTCCGGTAGATTTTTATGCATATTTGTATAAGAGTAATACAAATTTCCGATTGTGAACTGAAAATATCCAGCTATTTGATGAGAGAGTAGGAAAATTTTTGATTGGGTTTAAAAACTTTGCCCAACACTGATGGAGAGAATGCACCCCAATTTTCGCAAGTGCCATCTCAGGTTGCAGGAATTGCAGACTTAGTAATGCAGATGTTTGCTCAAGCACAAAATCAACATGGTAATGTTAGTTTTGCCACTTCAGGAGGCACACCTGGCCTGTAAGATGGAACAAGGCAATTGCCTCCAGAATTTGCCGCTTTCATGCAATCTGCATTGCAAACGTTTGATGGGTTTCAACATCAGATGCAAGGCAGTGGAGAGAATGCACCTGACAGTAGTCCTCCTGACACTCAGTCAGATGTGAATCCAGGAAGTCGAAGATGAAAGTTTTTTAGAGTTAATGTAAAATGCCTGGTAAGTTATTGTATTTGTTTTGCATGATACGATGTCCATTATTATGTGTTTGGTTTGTAAATTAGAGTTGGCATGACAACCTTTTCCCTTCAACTTGGAAACTGAAATCAGTAGAGAAACGTATCCATAGTGTTGAAGTGCCAAACTTAGAAGAGATTAACCTCTTTAGAGACACGTGAATTCTTGCAGCTAAGGCTCGTTATGAAGACATGTGCTTTTTTTGGCCTATTTCATTTTGCGAAGGTGTCTCCTGTCTGCTTCTATAGATAGTCATTCTTTTAACGGGAATAATGAGTCTGCCCAAGGTCTTAATAGTCTTGGTGATATAAAAGGAACATCAAAAAAAAAGAGAATACACTTATCATGACCATGTAGTTTGGCCATTTTATGATGACAAGGTCTAGGCCGAAAAAAGAATAGTTGTATTTTTGAACGTTATAATTGTATCTTTGGACTTGATAAAAAGACGAGTGTCAACATTGGACTTGATAAAAAGACGAGTGTCAACTTTGGACTTGATAAAAAGACATGTGTCAATCAGCTATAATTCTAAACATGCATACACACTTAGCACACTGAAAAGGAGGTTGTATGGACTTATATAATTTTCGTTTAATACTTAACTGCACACCATCGGATATAGTAAAGGTAACCTGCAGATAATCCGCGTTGAGGTATAGCATGAGAAGATAAGTAAGATCTAGCATGTCCCATTCATGAAAACATTTGTAGTTAAATAAGTAAGATCTAGCATCCCATTCATGAAAACATTCATAGTTATGATACATTATTATTTGGGTGCAGTTGAGAAAAAAAAACTCTTAAATGAGAATGAGAATGGTTTTTTATCATCCACTGAGACCAATCGGCCTATGGGGCCCAGAAGGAATATGAGTTTCTAGATCCTAAAAGAAAAGAAAAAGAACCCTTAAAAGGAATATGAGTTGCTATATCCTAAAAGAAATTGTAACCTAGAATGCTAACTTAGCGATAACAATTGATGACCAAGTCAGTATTTAACACTTAATGTAACTTTTGAATTGCAAACATATTTTACTAAAAGTGGATCTAAAATTCACAAGCATTTGTCAAGGTCTATTTGAGAGATTCATCAATGCAGTAGCACGAGTTGTTCAAGATGGCATTTTCATCCCAAGAACTAATAATTCATATTGCGCATTCGGAATATGATTTCGAGTAAGTTATGCCTTTGCATTTTGCGGTGTCAGATGTTTCTTTGTTCTTTTCGCCATAGCTTCATATAGTTCTTTAGAATATAGTTTCGAGTAAGTTAAGCCTTTGCATTGTGCAACACCAAGGTGGCATTTTCATTGCAAGAATCCATAACTCATGTTGTGCATTCAGAACATGATTTCGAGTAAGTTATGCCTTTGTATTTGTCAGATGTTTCTTTCTTCTTTTTGCTATAGCTTCATACAGTTCTTTAGAACATGGTTTCGAGCAATGCTGGATGTCTCTTTCTTCTTTTCTCTAAAACTTCATACAATCCTATACAATATAATGACTTCTGATGAATTGTTAACAAATCTCTGTGGAATATAGTCAAATAAAAAAATAAATTGTTGAGAATCTGATGAATCTTCCCACGCAATCTCATTGGCCTTAACAATGTTGGCTCATATAATATAATCGATCGACTGTAAAAAAAATGATCAAAAATTCCTTTATTTGTAGGAATAGAACCTTTAAGAACCTTATCTTAAGGAAATGTTAAGCTAATGCTTACACAATCTTATATTTAAACAAAATTTTAATTAAATTCGAGAGAACACCCAAGAATCCCTACTACACATAATATGAAAACTAGACCATAGAGTTATACTTTTTAAACTTAAAAGATTAGATTGTTAAAACAATTATATGCTAGGAGACAGATTATGGAACTCTATGAAGCTACATGGCAATATTTTCCACTATAATATTAGGTATCAATTTATTTAAACCTAGATTTTAAAATCAAAATTGAGAGGCACATTGTTTTTATTGGATTTGGTAAGGTTGTAGGTAGAAGAAAAAGCCTTTTTTTCCCCCCATTTGTTTGCCGGTGGCATTCCAAAGCTAATGCTCTAGTGTGGCTGGGGCATCTCCTTTTGTTGGCAAATAAGTGGCCAGGATGGATCTTGAAGAGGTATAGATGGATTTTGAAAGGTATTCTGTGACGTTCCACATATTTATACGCCTTTTTAAGTATAAATACATGACATGTCACTATGAATAATTAATGGCACATTAATTATTCATAAGCTAAGGTTAGCTATGTTAATAAGTAATCATTAAAGTGGAAACCTAACCCAAAACCCTAATTCGAATTTAGGGCTTAACCTAACATTAAAAAAGGGCTAAAATATCAAATTAGTTAATATTAACCAACCCGTAGTTACACCGCCCAAATCGACAAGGGAGGGAGTTACTAACTTGGGACCCAAATTGGGGTTTTGTACCCCAATTTGCCCTGCACCAATTGGGGAGGTTGGTGGAGGAGGAGTCTGCTGCTCCACCCCTCCAAACTAGGAAGGATGGAGCACCCGGAAGATAGGGTGGACCTAGCTATGATCCCGTTAGTACGTGAGATATAGCTTGATTACAGACGACATAGGACTAACCCTTGTATGCTCGGGGAGGCTAGGATTAACCCCTTGTATGAATATATGCATGGTTAATCTCTATTTTATGTTCTATTCGAGCTATGGATGGATGGATGTATAAGGATAGCTTTCTTCTGCTTCCTCCCGTGTTGTATGGGTAAAAGGGGAGTAGAGACCTAAAGGCCATCTAGAAGTAGAGATCTTCCTAGATAGAACCCCCTAAACCCAAGAAATACGCTTTTGTACAAGAGCCAACCTCGGCCGTGGATGTTATGATGTGGTTCAAGACGACAACGGTATGATGGTGAATCGGGGTGGGGTCTTGCCTAGCGGCCACTGGGACTCCTATAGTGTGCTAGGGCTTATAGCCGGTCATTGTGTGGGCTGGTATGGGTCCGACACTCTCTCTCGGGCCTAGGGCGGAGTCTTTATGGCCGCCCCGGGCTCGAACCAGTTGGTGAGCTGACCTTTTAGATTTAGGGGAGTAAATCGGGTATGGATGGGGGTCGCTGATGCAAAGACGTGTTCTCTAGCATACCTAGGGATCCGGGCCATGCTGCCAGGGGGAGGAGACGCCCTCCCCACCTATACCTCATCCGGGACCGGGAGATGTAACCCCGGTAGTCCCGGGTGATTCCCTTGGGATTGCATCTCAGGAGGGCTACTAAGCATGTCATAGCATGATTCAGCCCTATCTGCAAGTGTGCACAGGAGAGGCGGATGGAAGTGGACTACCCTAGCCATTGTCTTATGCCGATAACGCCATGTTACCTCTGTCTGCTGTTATCTTGCGGCCCCGACCGTGGAGTCATCCCTATGGAGTCTCGAGGCCGAGGTAGAGCCCTTAGTTATGGTGTATTTTTCTTTTATTTATGTTAGTATTCTATTGTTAGTTATATTGATGATGATGGGCCACCCTTCGTGGATGGTATATTATTTATTAGTATTGTTGCTTAGGTGCTAACATGTATGTACGCCTCTTATATAGGATTCCCATAGAAGGCGTGGATCTAATGACACCTCCGGTCCCTTCACCCATTACTTGGCCATCACAAGTGGTCCGAAATTTACCTGAGGGCCTTCCGTGGGTGATGGATTCGCCATGGAGGGTAATTTTCCCATTTATAACGATGGAAGCATCGTATGGATCTCGGAGAGCGTCTAGCTGGTATCAAGAGCATGATCTTGGTAGACCAGATCATAAGACTGCCATGTCTAACTCGTTAGACCGCTAGATAGTAGGGGACCTCCAATAGGAAACTTACACCAAATCTATAACTAGGATGAGTTTTGGCCTAAGTATGCGAGGATTGAGCTAGTTAAGAAGAAAAATTCCAAATATTAAGACGAAGTTATGTTCAGTTTTTGACAGAATGTAGTCCCTTTCTTCCGGAGGCCATAACTTTCTAGGTAACTTCTGATTGAGGCGGTTTTGTTCAAAGCGTGAGGGCATGGTTCAATTACGGCGTAACAACCCCGGCATCAAAATGGCGAAAAAGTGGGCCAAAAGTCAACTCGTGCGCCGCTCACGTTTAGGCATCTTAGAATTCAAATAGAAACACGTATAACGGGACCGACGCCCGACCATATAAAACGCGTATTTTTGCCGTATAAAAATTTTTGTATTTTTTCATATACATGTTTTTTCTGGCGCCTCGATCCAAATTTGAACCCAACACTCTCTGGGCCGGAGGGCGTGAGTCTTTATGGCCGTCCTGGGCTCGAACGGGTTGGTGAGCTGACCTTTAGATTTAGGGGAGTAAGTCGGGTACGGATACGGAGGTCGCTGATGCGGCACGTCTTCTCTAGCACACCCAGGGATCCGTCATGCTCGGGGAGGAGACGCCTCTTTGACCTGCCTCATCGGACCGGGGAGATGTCCCGAAAGGTGATTCCTTCGGATTGCATCTCCGGAGGCTGTCATAGCATGATTCAGCCTATCTGCAAAGTGTGCACATGAGGGGCGGATGGAGTGGACTACCCTACCCATTGTCTTATGCCAGCCAACGCCATGTTATACCTCTGTCTACTGTTATCTTGAGGCCCTGACCGTCAGTCATCCCCATGGAGTCTGAGCCTGGGGTAGAGCCCTTAGTTATGGTGTATTTCCTTTGTTATGTTAGTATTATGTTGTTAGTTATATTGATGATGATGATGGGCCACCCTTCGTGGTGGTATATTATTTATTAGTATTGTTGCTAGGTGTTAACATGTATGTACGCTTCCGCTATATAGGATTCCCATAGAAGGCGTGGGACGAATGACACCTCCGTGTCCTTCACCCAGACACTTGGCCATCACAAGTGGTCCGAGTCAGACGGAGGGCCTTTCCGTGGTGATGGATTCGCCATGGGAGGGGAATTTCCCATCGTTGACATTTGTTTCAAGTGCCAACTACCACATCATACCCTAGCATTCAACGGAATTACGGTCCTTTGCACATTTCGAACATATCTCCAGACCCTTCATTGGTAACTTTGGAGTACACTCGTCTTTTTCTCCTTGTTTCGCCAGTGTTAGATTACCTCTCCAAGATGTTTATCATATGTGTACATAATATGTACATAATAAACATATATCCACATCCCAGAATGCTAGAGCTCTGCTCTACCTTAGCTAATTTGTAACCTTGGTAGTTCTTTTAAACAAAACCCATTGCCTATGTACCTTTATGATGTGGCTACGCCACCTACTTCCCAAATGAACAGGGGCCAACTCTATGTTTGTATATGCTACCTATATTTTGATAGGGTCTCTAGCTATTTCAACCATTCCTGTAGTGCCTTATGGTACTTTAACCCCGTACATAAACTATGATTCCCCCACGGGATTATGCCATAATTCCAAGGGTTTCTACCACAGTCGAAGGCCTTCTCTAAAGGTTCCTTCAGTTAAATATCCTTTGTATTCCACCATGCTTTGTCACAATTAACCTATTTTCTTAAGTTATCATGTCAACTTCAACTTTTGATGACTTCAAATGTTGCCGTCTTTGGCTCCCTCATAATGAGATGGAGGCATTAAAATCTCTCGATCTCATAATAGGAAAACCCCTATGTTCGAACCTAGTCTTAAAGTCATGATCTATAAGAGGTCTATGCCTCAAGGCAACGGATCCTCCACCTTCTACTTCAGTATGTAGAATTGTTCCCCCCGAGTAGGGTAATTCTTAGGATATATGGACTACTAGTCTTTATAATCTCACCCCTTCTGATCTATACACCTCGTCTTGATTTTTATCGGGACTTGGAATTCCTATGTATTGCCCTCTTCTCGGTTATCCCTAAAGGTATAATCTCCAAAGTCGTCGTACTCCTTCTTTTCTTCCATTAGGGGGACGCGATATTTTATACATCTTTTTATTCCCAAAATCGAATAGATGCTCTCGGCTTATGATGCTGAAATAATTCATTCGTATCTAGAACCTTTGAGTAGTTAAGCTCTCGTTCTCGGTTATTCCAACACCGTTCCAATCATCCTCCGGATGCTTTTGGATATAACATCATCGTATATGCTAGACTTACTCTAGCTATTTTCACTCATTTAAACTCTTCCCATATCCCTTAGTACGACGTATCTAAGATAGTCAGCTCTAACCATTGGGATAGCTTGAATTCTTATCTCCGGTAGATCATACCTTAACCCAATATCTTCGCATATAAGCATATCATTATGCTTATTTTTTAAACCTTCTTAAGTAATATTTCACTCACCTTGTACCAATATTCTACTATCTTCCAATATGATAATACATCTAAATATCACAATCGACATCCTCGATCTCCTCACTACTGTAGTATTTGATACTACTAAATCCTTCCCACATCCAAAACCCCTACGTCGTTGAGATAGCCATCTAGCTATGTTCATACCTGACGCCAATTTCATTCCTCAACTCGCTTATCTGGTACCTTCGACATGTTGTGGTCTTGACATCACACTTTCTAGATTCTCTAGCCTTAGTTTGCCTTGATCCTCAAGCTCTAGTCACAACTTCCAGAGGGGCAGATGCCACCCTAAGTTCCTAGTGGACATGTTTAACGTTTAGTATAGGAACTCTTATCTTCATTATTTCCGTACTCATATGGAATGTGAACTAAAAGTTCTATTATGCATCCTTTTCCTTTTCTTGTTATGTTTTACCATTAAATGGTCCTAATACGCATATACCAACATGGAGCTACTCCTCGGGACACACACACGATACGTCCATGGCGCATTCTCCTTGGTGAGATGTTCATCGGGCACCTACCTTGTTCATACTCCAGACTTTGGACTATTCAAAGTATTCCTTCAAATTCTTTATATTTGAAATATGTTTACAACTTCTTTCAAGCACCTCTTGTCAAACACTGGCCGTGTGGGTGCATTACTTGCCTCCCTAATGTATCATTAGTTGAAGGTCAACTTTCCTTCATAGTCTAGCTTCAGCAAAGCTCCAACATACTTTGTAGCTTTCAGACGGTTGCGCCTTCTGCTAGCAATTGTCGTCTTCCATTCCAGCATCTCGATGCTCCCAACGGACATAAGATATGTTCATTTCCTTTAACTTATACCATGCATAATGGTCATGCATTGGACCAACGTCATTAAGTGTATCAACGTGTGGTCATCTTAATCATGCACACGCTTGCATCTTTATTGCACACCTTAGGAACATCAATCTCCTTACGAAACGCAATATATGCATAAATTCTTAATCCGTAGTTTATGGATCCGCATCCTCATACAACATTATTCTCTACCTTTCCGCGAATCATAACTCCATTCAAGTAGCAATAGCTATGAAATGTCGGTTCGACATTCTATACCTTCACCACCATTGTCCAAACCTACACTTCTAAAGTGATCTCCCTTTCATGAGCTGGGTACTTATCATCCAGTTTCCACCTTAGTGTAGTACCTCTTTAACGTGGTCTATGGTAGATAATCATAAACCACTTCTCCATCAGATATATGGTGCTATATCCGATCTCCTTCTACGTTGAATGGCAATATTTTATGCCGCATGATTAATCAATCCTCGTAATTATTAGGTCCAATGTTTCAATCGGATAACAAACATCGTCATACCTTACCACTTCGTATTCCCAACGTATCACACTTCTACTTCAAGCAAGAGTCTAGAATCTGCTCAGCCATCACTATATAACAAGCTCAAGAAGGACCAGGCATGTTTTTGATGCTTCCGCCGTATCTGTGCGATGTCAATGTCAGAATATCGGGACGTCTGATAAATGTATAGATATAACTAATGAATTAATATGTGTCCTCACGTGAGTGTAAACTATGGTAAAGATAGAGAGTGTGAATGTGGAAACATTAAAGATAATCGAAAGGAGAAAACTATTTAAATATATAGTCAAATATAATAGACGGAGATAATTATGTATGTCTTACACAAACTTCTGAGGGAATAACGAGACTTAGATTATGTTATAACAAGGTTATGAATAATAAATGATAAAGAACGTGTGTCTGTAATTAATATTAAAGTATATAGGTAAAAATGTCAGATACAGTACAATATATAATTGTATTAAAGGCTAAATATCAATGTGAGGGGCATGTAAAACACTGACAATAGCAATATACGAGTTGTTAAAACTGTAACAAAATAGGAAAATAAAACTTTGACACAAAATTAAATTACGGCTGGCTGTAAGCTCTAGGAACAATAGGTCTCCCGATGTATCAGTAAATGCTCCAAGGTTCGACTTGATTCCAAAATTTTCAATAACTCCAACAGAGTCACTTTGCGATGCAGACCATCTTGTGAAAAGGAGTAACAGACGTAGTGTTGATGATGCTGCTTCAATTAGTCAACTTGAGAGTTACCTATCTTGTGTAAGAAACAGCCAAGAAATTTATGTGCGAACAGAGCGACATGAAGGAACCCAGAACACAGTCAATAGGGGATTTCCTGGCAGTATGGATTGTGAAGGCGACGCTGGCAACAAATCTCAAGTAAAAAGCACCATTCAAATCCAGGAAAAAATGAATTGCAAAGTGAAGGGTGAATATAATAGACATATACACAGAAGTTAATATGATTAGAATGACTCTCTATTAAGCAGTGCAAGATTATTAACTCCGTAAAGTTGCTACAAGGATTGATTTCTAAATTAGATAAACTGTGAAGTCAGCACCACGAATGAAACAGTGAGATTTCTGCAAATTGGGACTGTTGACCTTTGACGGTCCTAAAAGATGATAGTGTCTGACCTATACCTTTAATATCCTGGACTTATAAATTGCACATTACAAGTCATTTCAAACTTGATCACTTTGAACATGACAACGTCTGTGTCACTTATAATCTCACACTATCTCTTTAAGGAGGGGAGACTTCCTTCCAATCTACGATGTGTTGCCCTGCAACAAGAGTAGTCTTGATGCTGAGGACAACATCATTTTTAAGGTGGGGAGAATGTGACATTCCACATATTTATACACCTTTTTAAGTATAAATACATGACACGTCACTATGAATAATTAATGGCACATTAATTATTCATAAGCTAAGGTCAGCTATGTTAATAATTAATCATTAAAGTGGAAACCTAACCCAAAACCCTAATTCGAATTTAGGGCTTAACCTAATATTAAAAAGGGCTAAAATATCAAATTAGTTAATATTAGCCAACCCAGAGTTGCCACCTGGCCCAAATCGATTGGGCAAGGGAGAGTTACTAACTTGGGACCCAAATTGGGGTTTTGTATCCCAATTTGCCCCAATTCGAATTGTGGGAGGTTGGTGGAGAAGGAGCTGCTGTTCCACGGGTCGCTGATGCAGCACGTGTTCTCTAGCACACCCAGGGATCCGTCATGCTCGGGGAGGAGACGCCTCTCTGACCTGCCTCATCAGACCGGGGAGATGTAACCCGGAGTAGTCCCGAAGGGTGATTCTTGGGATTGCATCTTCAGAGGGCTACAAGCACGTCATAGCATGATTCAGTCTATCTGCAAAGTGTGCACAGGAGGGGCGGATGGAGTGGACTACCCTAGCCATTGTCTTATGTCAGCCAATGCCATGTTATACCTATGTCTGCTGTTATCTTGAGGCCCTGACTGTCAGTCACCCCCATGGAGTCTGAGCCCGGGGTAGAGCCCTTAGTTGTGGTGTATTTCCTTTGTTATGTTAGTATTCTGTTGTTGATTATATTGATGATGATGGCCACCCTTCGTGGTGGTATATTATTTATTAGTATTGTTGCTAGGTGCTAACATGTATGTACGCTTGCGCTATATAGGATTCCCATAGAAGGTGTGGGACAAATAACACCTCCGTGTCCTTCACCCGGACACTTGGCCATCACAAGTGGTCTGAGTCAGACGGAGGGCCTTTCCGTGGTGATGGATTTGCCATGGGAGGGGAATTTCCCGTATTTATACGATGGGAGCATCGTATGGATTCGGGGAGCGTCACATATTCTTTATGCAAGGATGTTGCCAGAACTGCCAAGCGATGAGTTTTACTTAGCCATAGCTTGATCGTGCCTGTGTGTTTTTTGTTGAATCGTGCCTAAGTTCTTACTTTGTCGGCGAACAAGTGTCTAAGTCGCATTTTGAAGAGTCATAGTTTTGTCAGCCTGCAAAAACTTGCCATGACAGGAGCAACTGTATTTTTAGGCATTTTGTTTTTCTGCCCGATGCCCCCGAAACTGTCATAGGGAGCTTTTGCAATTGCCCAGTCTTCTACAACTTTCTATGGACCAAAGAATTGGGCAGTGTTTCGATCCTGGTTGTATTGCTTTGTCACCTAATTGTACTTAGATTTGCTAGCAGGGTGGCGATTATAGTTATTGCTCTCTGGCCTACATGTAGTTGGATTTGCAAGCTCAAGGGTGGCGATACTTGGCCAACAATATTAGATTTAAGCACAATCTTGCTTGGATTTGGTAAAGTAATAGGTTGCAACATGTCGGTCTATCCAAGAAACTGTGTCACTATTGCAATCAGCTGCAGTATTGAGGCTGAGACAAGAACTTGATTTTTATTAATCAAAATCATTTACTCTACCTAGACGTACAGTGTAAGCGTTTACCTATCCCTGTGGCTTATCTCATAGCTATCAAGCGCATGTAGGAATGTAAAAAGGAATTAGTTTGAGCGATGCATGACACTTTCGTACAGGCAAATCATTCATAAAAAGATTAGCAGTGATTTGGCATGTTTACGAGTTTTGCATTTCCCTTAAGCCAACTTTAATGCCTATTTGATATTCTTGCCCTGCATTGTATGAGATCTTCACATGTATTCTCATAAATCTTAAGAACGTTGGCTCATAAAATCGATTGTGTACAATCCTCAAAATGCACGCACATACCAGCCTAATATTGCTTTCTGACTTCTAGTTCTTGTGTTTTGTAAAAGAAAAAGAAGGAAAAAAAAGAAGAAGCAATTTTACGTCATGCCATTTAGCGGCATCCCATAGGACGTATGATACCCATGCCATGCTAACATTGCTTTATTGTGTGATTGTTCGGTCTTGGCCCCAACCACCTTACATTGAATGCGAATGTGGGCGGCCTCGATTTGTTCTAAGACTAGTGTGTTAGCACTAAATCAAAGGTCATGGCATATATACTGATCTTCTTAATCTCAGACTTCTCCCAGATGTTCATAAACCATAGATGATAGACCCATTGACAAATGTCCAAGCGATGCTGATCGTCTTAATCTTGGAGTTTACTCCCAGATGTTCATAAACCACAGTTGATAGACCCATTAGTTGCCATCGTATTATTACCTCTTTACTGTTGCTTCTTTATCATCGTACTTTTTACAGAATCTCCATGAATATAAATCTAAGAAAGGTCGTTAATGCAATACACCAATCAATCTCATGCAATCCCTAAATAATAAGGGACTTGTAGGTTGATAAAATTATAATCTACATAGATATAAGTGTAGTGTATGGCGTGCATCTTTTATTACCCTTCTAAAGATGATATATGGATTTTATTAAATTATTTTAGTTCTATTTTTTTCCCAAATTCTATATAAGAGATTCTTTAGTTAACATTGAGACCATTATAACTTATGAACACTTCAAAAAAACATCAAATTGTAGCTCTTAGAGTCAACTTATGTCCACAAGAATTAGGCAAAAACTTGTAATAGTAAGAGAGAAATAATTCATACCCTCAAACAGCTCTTTTGAGCAAAATTGAGTATGGGGACTTCATTTAATGTTATATAATAGTGAAAGAACTTGGGAACATGAAAATCAACATCATATGAAACCATTTACTTTTGACTTTAGCAAGGTTTGGACCCTTTGCGTTAGAAAATATGAAGAATGCAGTTCTGGACTAGTACAAAAATTGCTAAATTATATGAGATTTGGACAATCACCACAAGATATGAGTGAATCCATTGGTCATGAAATTCTTGCAGATCATAAAGAATCAAGTGAAGATTCAAAAGGTGGTGATAGATTGCAAAATGGAGAAGTTCCTCTCTAGATATATGGGTTTAAGTGGCAGAGGTACGATGGACCAATTCTGGTCCATGGACCACAGATGGTTCAGTGGATAACTCTAGTATTAATTCTCCAACGTGGGACTCATTGCTTCTATAGGTTAAACGACAAGAATTAGTTTGTAGCTAAAAAATATGTTAGCAGCATACTTCTTGCATAGAATTACATACAAGCTTACTTGTTTAAGGATGAGGTGCAATATTCTGGTTTCTTATTCTAAAAGATCACTCTTCTCAGAATAGTGCTAGAATAAATGTCTCGTATTCGATGCCATCTAGAGTTACATTCAATGTAAGGTAGTTGGAGGAAGGACTCAACAAAGCAATTCTAGTATGGTGTGTGCATCATATGTTCAATTGAATGCTCCAAATTGTGGCATGACATAAAAATTCCTCCTCCTTCTCGATGTACAAAAATGGGTTATACGATGATGATCCCCGACGTGGTAGAACTTAAAAGCCTATACGTGTCCTCCACTTTGGCTGCCGCAAGGTAGTGGGATAAACTAGCTAGTCTGTACAAGATTAGTCTAGTATGGACCTTAAACAAGCTCTAAAAAATTAATGGGCCATGGATCGAATCACCGCCTTCTTCAATGCTATGGTGCCCAACTTCCTAAGGCAGGATTAAATCCTGCCTACAAAGTGTGCATGTAAGGCAAAAGTTTTGCCCAACGGATGTGTGGTGAGTTGGTATAGGCCTAGTAATGCCAAAATAAATGTGCATTTGGTCATGGGTTCAAACCTTGCCAACGTATGTTTATCTTTGGGAGTTGGTTACTGGGGTTATAATGATGATGATCCCCCACGTGGTAGAACTTAAAAGCCTATACGTGTCCTCCACTTTGGTCGGTAGGTGGGATAAACTAGCTAGTCCGTACAAGATTAGTCTAGTATGGACCTTAAACAAGCTCTAAAAATTAATGGGCCATGGATCGAATCACCGCCTTATTAAATGGGGCCATGGTGCCCAACTTCCTAAATGATTAAATCCTCGCCTACAAAGTGTGCATGTAAGGCAAAAAAAGTTTTGCCCAAATCTGATGTGTGTGAGTTGGTATAGGCCTAGTAATGCCAAAATAAATGTGCATTTGGTCATGGGTTCAAACCTTGCCAACGATGTTTATCTTTGGGAGTTGGTTACATCAAGTTATAATGATGATGATCCCCGACGGTAGAACTTAAAAGCCTATACGTGTCCTCCACTTTGGCTGCCGCAAGGTAGTGGGATAAACTAGCTAGTCTGTACAAGATTAGTCTAGTATGGACCTTAAACAAGCTCTAAAAAATTAATGGGCCATGGATCGACCGCTGTCTTACAGCGCTATGGTGCCCAACTTCCTAAGGCGGGATTAAATCCTGCCTACAAAGTGTGCATGTAAGGCAAAAGTTTTGCCCAACGGATGTGTGGTGAGTTGGTATAGGCCTAGTAATGCCAAAATAAATGTGCATTTGGTCATGGGTTCAAACCTTGCCAACGTATGTTTATCTTTGGGAGTTGGTTACTGGGGTTATACGATGATGATCCCCGACGTGGTAGAACTTAAAAGCCTATACGTGTCCTCCACTTTGGTCTGCCGCAAGGTAGTGGGATAAACTAGCTAGTCTCATAAGATTAGTCTAGTATGGACCTTAAACAAGCTCTAAAAATTAATGGGCCATGGATCGACCCTGCCTTCTTTCTGGCGCTATATGGTGCCCAACTTCCTAAGGCGGGATTAAATCCTGCCTACAAAGTGTGCATGTAAGGCAAAAGTTTTGCCCAACGGATGTGTGGTGAGTTGGTATAGGCCTAGTAATGCCAAAATAAATGTGCATTTGGTCATGGGTTCAAACCTTGCCAACGTATGTTTATCTTTGGGAGTTGGTTACTGGGGTTATACGATGATGATCCCCGACGTGGTAGAACTTAAAAGCCTATACGTGTCCTCCACTTTGGCTGCCGCAAGGTAGTGGGATAAACTAACTAGTCTGTACAAGATTAGTCTAGTATGGACCTTAAACAAGCTCTAAAAAATTAATGGGCCATGGATCGACCACCGCCTTTACAAATAGCTATGGTGCCCACCTTCCTAAGGCGATTAAATCCCGCCACAAAGTGTGCATGTAAGGCAAAAGTTTTGCCCAATCCGATGTGTGGTGAGTTGGTATAGGCCTAGTAATGCCAAAATAAATGTGCATTTGGTCATGGGTTCAAACCTTGCCAACGTATGTTTATCTTTGGGAGTTGGTTACCGGGTTATACGATGATGATCCCCGACGCGGAAACTTAAAAGCCTATACGTGTGTCCTCCACTTTGGCCCGCAAGGTAGTGGGATAAACTAGCTAGTCCGACAAGATTAGTCTAGTATGGACCTTAAACAAGCTCTAAAAATTAATGGGCCATGGATCGACCACCGCCTTACAAAATTATGGTGCCCAACTTCCTAAGGCTGATTAAATCCCGCCTACAAAGTGTGCATGTAAGGCAAAAAGTTTTGCCCAAATCTGATGTGTGGTGAGTTGGTATAGGCCTAGTAATGCCAAAATAAATGTGCATTTGGTCATGGGTTCAAACCTTGCCAACGTATGTTTATCTTTGGGAGTTGGTTACCGGGGTTATAATATGATGATCCCCGGCGTGGTAGAACTTAAAAGCCTATAATGTCCTCCACTTTGGTCTGCCGCAAGGTAGTGGGATAAACTAGCTAGTCTGTACCAAGATTAGTCTAGTATGGACCTTAAACAAGCTCTAAAAAATTAATGGGCCATGGATCGACCGCTGTCTTACAGCGCTATGGTGCCCAACTTCCTAAGGCGGGATTAAATCCTGCCTACAAAGTGTGCATGTAAGGCAAAAGTTTTGCCCAATCCGATGTGGTGAGTTGGTATAGGCCTAGTAATGCCAAAATAAATGTGCATTTGGTCATGGGTTCAAACCTTGCCAACGTATGTTTATCTTTGGGAGTTGGTTACCAAGTTATAATGATGATGATCCCCGACGGGTAGAACTTAAAAGCCTATACGTGTCCTCCACTTTGGTCGCCAAGGTAGTGGGATAAACTAGCTAGTCCGCACAAAGATTAGTCTAGTATGGACCTTAAACAAGCTCTAAAAAAATTAATGGGCCTTTGATCGACCGCCTTTCTTCTGCTATGGTGCCCAACTTCCTAAGGGGGATTAAATCCCTACCCACAAAGTGTGCATGTAAGGCAAAAGTTTTGCCCAATCCGGATGTGTGGTGAGTTGGTATAGGCCTAGTAATGCCAAAATAAATGTGCATTTGGTCATGGGTTCAAACCTTGCCAACGTATGTTTATCTTTGGGAGTTGGTTACTGGGGTTATACGATGATGATCCCCGACGTGGTAGAACTTAAAAGCCTATACGTGTCCTCCACTTTGGTCAGCCGCAAGAAGTAGTGGGATAAACTAGCTAGTCTATACAAGATTAGTCTAGTATGGACCTTAAACAAGCTCTAAAAAATTAATGGGCCATGGATCTAATCACTGCCTTACAATATGGTGCCCAACTTCCTAAGGCGGGATTAAATCCCTTTTACAAAGTGTGCATGTAAGGCAAAAGTTTTGCCCAACTGGATGTGTGGTGAGTTGGTATAGGCCTAGTAATGCCAAAATAAATGTGCATTTGGTCATGGGTTCAAACCTTGCCAACGTATGTTTATCTTTTGGGAGTTGGTTACCGGGTTATAATGATGATGCTCCCCGACGTGGTAGAACTTAAAAGCCTATAATGTCCTCCACTTTGGGTCGGCCGCGAAGGTAGTGGGATAAACTAGCTAGTCCGTATAAGATTAGTCTAGTATGGACCTTAAACAAGCTCTAAAAAATTAATGGGCCATGGATCGCAATTGCCTGTCTTACAAATATATGGTGCCCACCTTCCTAAGGCGATTAAATCCTCGCCACAAAGTGTGCATGTAAGGCAAAAAAGTTTTGCCCAACCCGATGTGTGGTGAGTTGGTATAGGCCTAGTAATGCCAAAATAAATGTGCATTTGGTCATGGGTTCAAACCTTGCCAACGTATGTTTATCTTTGGGAGTTGGTTACCGGGTTATAATGATGATGATCCCCGACGGGTAGAACTTAAAAGCCTATAATGTGTCCTCCACTTTGGTCACCGCAAGGTAGTGGGATAAACTAGCTAGTCTCAGTATAAGATTAGTCTAGTATGGACCTTAAACAAGCTCTAAAAAAATTAATGGGCTATGGATCGACCCGGATTATTAGGCTAAAAGCTATGGTGCCCAACTTCCTAAGGCGTGATTAAATCCTAAGGCGAAGTGTGCATGTAAGGCAAAAAGTTTTGCCCAATGGATGTGTGGTGAGTTGGTATAGGCCTAGTAATGCCAAAATAAATGTGCATTTGGTCATGGGTTCAAACCTTGCCAACGTATGTTTATCTTTGGGAGTTGGTTACCGGGTTATAATGATGATGATCCCCCGACGGGTAGAACTTAAAAGCCTATAATGTGTCCTCCACTTTGGTCGCCGCAAGGTAGTGGGATAAACTAGCTAGTCCAGATAAAGATTAGTCTAGTATGGACCTTAAACAAAGTAATAAAAAACAATGGGACTATGGTAGGTGGCACTAGGATGGTGAGGCTAAAAGCCATGCCCCTAGAGTTGCCCCTAGGACCTAGGGACTTCCTAAGGATTAAATCCCGCCTACAAAGTGCATGTAAGGCAAAAGTTTTGCCCAACCTGATGTGTGGTGAGTTGGTATATGCCTAATAATGCCAAAATAGATGTGCATTTGGTCATGGGTTCAAACCTTGCCAATGTATGTTTATCTTTGGGAGTTGGTTATTGGGGGTATAATGGCGATGATCCCCCCGACGGGTAGAACTTAAAAGCTTATAATGGTCCTCCACTTTGGTCAAGGGGCAAGGTAGTGGGATAAACTAGCTAGTCCGGCACAAGATTAGCCTAGTATGGACCTTAAACAAAGTAATAAAAACAATGGAACTATGGTAGGTGGCACTAGGATGGTGAGGCTAAAAGCCATGCCCCTAGAGTTGCCCCCTAGGACCTAGGACTTCCTAAGGCGGGATTAAATCCCGCCTACAAAGTGTGCATGTAAGGCAAAAAAGTTTTGCCCAACCCGATGTGTGGTGAGTTGGTATATGCCTAATAATGCCAAAATAGATGTGCATTTGGTCATGGGTTCAAACCTTGCCAATGTATGTTTATCTTTGGGAGTTGGTTATTGGGGGTATAATGATGATGATCCCCGACGCAGTAGAACTTAAAAGCCTATAATGTCCTCCACTTTGGCGTCAGCCGAAGGTAGTGGGATAAACTAGCTAGTCCCAGATAAGATTAGTCTAGTATGGACCTTAAACAAAGTAATAAAAACAATGGGACTATGGTAGGTGGCACTAGGATGGTGAGGCTAAAAAGCCATGCCCCTAGAGTTGCCCTCCCATGGGATTAAACTCCCCTCGCAAAGTGTGCATGTAAGGCAAAAAAGTTTTGCCCAACGGATGTGTGGTGAGTTGGTATATGCCTAGTAATGCCAAAATAGATGTGCATTTGGTCATGGGTTCAAACCTTGCCAATGTATGTTTATCTTTGGGAGTTGGTTATTGGGGGTATAATGATGATGATCCCCGACGGGTAGAACTTAAAAGCCTATACGTGTCCCCTCCACTTTGGTCAGCCAATAGGTAGTGGGATAAACTAGCTAGTCCGTATAAGATTAGTCTAGTATGGACCTTAAACAAAGTAATAAAAACAATGGGACTACGGGTAGGTGGCACTAGATGGTGAGGCTAAAAGCCATGCCCCCAGAGTTGCCCCCTAGGACCTAGGACTCCCTAAGGCTGATTAAACTCTGCCTGCAAAGTGTGCATGTAAGGCAAAAGTTTTGCCCAACGGATGTGTGGTGAGTTGGTATATGCCTAATAATGCCAAAATAAATGTGCATCCATACTATGAATTTTTTAGAGCTTGTTTAAGGTCCATACTTAAATCTAATCTTGTACATCTCATTAATTCGTGGTTTCTAGAAAGTTCTAGAATGTTATAGAGTGTTCAAGAATGAACTTTGACTGGTCAAGTAGCATGCATAAGCACCTCAACCTAAAATAGAAAGTATGTAAAAATAGTTACTATAACTTTATAGTAATTTTTACTAGAACATTCAGAATGTCATGGAAGTAAGCTATTGAGCATTGACTGATCAATTAGCAGGAATAGGTGCCTCAACTTATGAAGTTGCTAAAAATAGTAATTTTTGAGAAGTTCATAAAAATAGTAACTTTTTACTGGATGTTTCTAGAATGTCGTGGGGGTCAGCTAATGAACTTTGACTGGTCAACTAGAACTAATAAACACCTCAACCTAAATATAAAGTTGGTAAAAATATTAATTTTTACTGACCAACTAGCATGGGCAATCACCTCAACCTAAAATAGGAAGTTGTTGAACATAGTAAAGTACTATTGCAAACTTACAAATAGAACAAACATTATTGAACTTAAAATTTTGACATGTAAAATGCATCTTCTACTAATATAAAGTTCTTTTCTTTTTTCCTTTTGATCCCCCATTAATGGGCAATTCTAAGGGAGAGAGTGGGTTTCTTTGATTTAAGAGGTATATTCTAGGCATATCTAATGATCTAATGGCCACAGTTATGGGTTCTTTTTCCAGTGGCAAAAAAACTGTTTGGCCTTTTCTATGTGATAGGTTGGCCTAGGGTTTTTGGTTTTTTAGATGCCCAAACAGTTTCAAGGCTTATCTGAAAACTCATTTTTGCCCTAAAATTTTAATAATCTTTCCATCCCTTAATTGGAATATTTTGCATATTGGAGAGGATCTAAACAAAAAGTGCTTATGCAGTTGCCCTCTATCTAAAATGAATGACTATTCTTGCATAATTTAGATTTTGATACTAATTAATAATCACAAAAATTGCTTCGTCCCTAGAGTCCAAATAGCATGGTCATCACCAAAAAACATTACCTTCAAGAGCAATGACTAGGGATTGATTATTTCCTACAGTTACCATAGAATGGATCACTAGAAGTAGAGTGAAGGGTACATCTTTTACCATTCAAAGAAAGGGCAACAAAATCACGCCAAATTTGTGCACAGTAAGGATTTCCATTAAAAGTGCTTCTATCTCTGGCCCTCTTCTTTACTCAAACGTTGATCTTAAAATCATTTCAAGTAGTATAGATAAGAAGATGAATTTTTATGTCCACGAGAGTTTTACGACAAAATCGTAAATGACATTGTGAGAGATTCTATGTATCGTCATCACCATAACATATTCCCCCTCCTGATCAGTTTCTCTTCTTTGACTCCGCATAACCTGAGCCATTCCCAAAAATATGTGTCATCTCGCCAACAACAAATCCCACAAATCCACTCCAAATATTCTTTGACGTATACTCCCTTGTGCCAACTAAGCAATGAAAAGGAAAGGAAAAGCAATGTCAAAAACTCTTGCTTGGTTTCATGAAGATAAAGGGGTTAAGCATTCCCCAACCCTACAACTTGTCCTGCCTAACCAACGCTACTTGGATGTCAGGCTGGCAAAGGTGCCTTTCCCTTTTACCTTCCACATTATATCAAGCAAACTTGTATACGTTCTTGCATTCCAAAGGAGGGTCCAAGCAATCGGAAGATGTAAATAAAACTTTTATTCATTTGCTTGATGGTGCAAGATGTTGTCAACTCCACATGGAAACCACCACAACTCTAATTTTTTTATAATATAGATGCTTCTACAAATCTCTTACAGCAACTTCACTCCAACTCAGATCTGCTTTGCACGATAGCCGCCAAAGTGATTATCCTGGCACCAAAGAAATTGGAATTGTCTAAAGAGAAATTACAATCGTCCAAAAAGAACGTACAAAAAAATTGAAAACTTTCCAAATATACCCCTCAAGTTTACAAAAATACCCTCCAAATGAGGAGCATTTTTGGAAAAATGAGTTTTTGTTGCTCGTCAAATTCAAAAGTCTTTACGAGCATTATAGATTAGGATAAAATCTTCCCACCAAAATTAAATTCATCAGAATTGAAGTTGGATAAAATCTTCCCAACAAAATCGAATTCATCAGAATCGAAGTTGAAATTCACAAGTTATACTCATTTACGTCGTTTTTTACAGCACTCACTTAAAACACTATAACTTAACTTGAAGACTCCAACTTTGTTTTATAGCACTTAATTAAAACACTGTAACTTGAAGACTTCCAACTCTGTTTTAGACAATTCTACTGCTATTTAGCTACTATTTAGACAGTCCTTACTCTCATCTATAAATTTCACAAAGGGCACTTTTCTGGTTGGCTCATCGCAAGAAAGTTATTGCCACTTGAGCCAAATACTAGAGGCATTTTTAGAATATTCGTAAACTTGAGCAGTATATCTAAAATTTTACAAAAAAAAAATTATTGAAGAACACACTACGAGATGTATAATTTTTTTTATTGAAGAACACATACTACACACTACGAGACGCACTCATCCACTTGAACACATACTACACACTACAAGACGCACTCACCCACTCCTCCCACCCAACGATAGGGCAAGGCATGCCCTTAGTCCAACCTAAAGAAACTAAGATTTTGTTATAACATATGTGTGCATAACTCTTTGCACATAATCTGCCTTAATATGTCACGCATCCACAATGCCATCTAGAAGTATGATCTTCAACACGATCATAATGTTATCACACATGTTCATTTTTCGATTGTACCTCGTATAACAAATTCTACTGTAGCTAGATTTCCAGAAATCAAATGAATCAATGGCAAAAAAGATTAGCACTCCGAAAAAAGTGCACGCAACCAAAACCCAAGTCAATAACCTTCAGTCCAGCTCTCAACGTCCCCCAAAATTATTTTGGTTCACCTTGGATTAGTGAAAACCGGAAGTTCTAGTACAACGATTTTGGTTACAAAGTCAAACACTTGCATGTGGCATGTCAAGCTTCCAAACATAGGCATGCAATATTTCTTCCACACCCCTCTATAAACTACATTCAAGTCTCCAGTGATATGAATTTAACGTTATAAGCAGATGACAAACCCAACAAAAGAACTTCTTGAAACAAGAATTGTACAATGTATCCTTTATAAGCATGATACTGGCAGAAACAACACTGTAGAGAAGGGAAAAAACAAGTACCTTTACCCAACAGCAAACTGTCAAGAGGGATGAACAATAAATGACCACCTCACAAAAATAGTCTATGAACCTGGGATGTCAAGGTCTTTCCTGGAAGGTTAGGAGAAGCAGAGGGCGATAGACCATAGAAACTATTATCTTGTATAAAACCTGTGCCTTGAAGAAGAATGCTACGCTCTTTTCCTGAAATGTTCGATGAATGCACTAACATCTCTGCCGCTTCATTCATTACCTTTCCAGAAACAGGATAAGAGTACATATCACCTTCAATGCCAACTGCAGCCAGAGGCAACACAAACTGCTTAGGATTAACATCTTGAGAATACTGTTTCGACCTGCCTTCAAAGATCCAGTTTACTGCCAGGGCATCTGAGATTGGCCTGATTACAAGTATTCCCTCACCAACCATTATACACAAAAGAACAGTCACAAAACCCATAAATGCAATTGCTTCAAACGAAGGCTCACTTGGCCTGGGTAATACAGACAAACCCAAAAACGTGATGTGCACTGGCAGAAGAAATAACAGCACCAGAATGAGGCCGTATAGCCGGAGTTGCAATCTTTTATTAATCACCAAAGAGAGCATCTTCGAGCCCAAGTATAAAAAATATACAATATAAACTGTAGCAAAAATCCCAAGAGCCATTGTGCTGAATAAAGGAATAGCACAAAGAGCCGTGTGCTGGCCATCCACTTGTGCCTCTTCAAATACAGTGGTGAAATAGTGTGGAAATACAGCATATCCATTATTGGACTCTCCATACAGCTTAGAATTAGAGCTGATCACAGCCAAGAAAGCCTGGACACAAAAGATAGGAGCACAAAATCCAAGAACCAACGCCACTACTTTACTATTCCATCTTCTGCGCGGAGTGAAGGGCTCATCTCTAATAGACCCATACACCAAAAATAGGGCTGTGAGGAAAAAGCAAGGCTCAACAAGACCAAGGGATGAAACGATATAGAACCTGCACATATTGGCCTGCCATTTGTATCCCAACTTGTGCAGAAGCCAGCCTTCTCTTCTCAATAGAGGCAATCTAATGAGCTCCCCAACTCCCCAAAGAGTACCAAAAGTGATCAATATCAAACGGACTACCCACAAAGAATTAAAGTCTCTGAAAGCTACTGAATTGGTTTTATGGATCTTGTGACGAAAGTGAAGAACATATCCAACTGAAAACAAGCCCACACAAAAAAGCAGCCCTACTAGGATGAGTGTTGCCACACCTAATGCATCAATCACCGTTCCAGAAATGAGCATCCCACCTTTAGCAGCATACTCACTCCTCCTCCTCCGTTTGAATGTTATGCAAGTTAAATCAAAACTGAGAAAAGGAGGAATGGAAACGGAAAACCTGGTTCCCTTGGAGAATGTATTGCGCCATGAATAATCTTATAGCCTATGCCTGCAGTCTGCCATAGCCATGGCCGTGGGCGGAAGCGATGCCCTAAAGATGTGCTGGGATACAGGCCATGCAATGCTGGAATGTTAATTTTTTTTAAAAAAGAAACCACTAAGACGTGTTGGCTTGTGGTCATACGGCCAGCCAGCCCCCATATGGAAATATGGCCCATTCCAGCCCCATTTCTCCACATAATACAACGTGTAATTGCCGCCACCCAAGCCCCGTTCGCAATAGAAATAGATCCTTCTAATAGGAGGAGCAATCTAGACGGATTTATTACGAGGTATTTTTTTTTGGGTTGCCCCTATGGAGGCAAATCCTCGCTCATGCGGGTTTTTGGCATATTCCAAGGATATGCTGCTATACGCCTAGAATATTCTGAAAACCGTTCCGATGTGGTAAGTGGAGTCATAAATGAACCCATACAAACTAGCTTGGCCCTGAGAAGCCGATCTGACTGAAAACCGTTCCGAACCTGCTATCACCCTCAAACTATTGGTCACCTTGTTAGTGGTAGAGGCCTATAGCTGCCCTTCTTATCGTGTAACCGGAATATAAAGAGCCCAAATTGGCACTACAAGTAGTAGGCATTTCGCTAAAAAGAAGGGAGCATCCAAAAACGAATAACCAATAGAGCAGTTGAATCGATCCCCACTGCACATCTCAACCTAGAGGACATGGTGTACATGGCATGAGACATCTTTGATGTAAAAGTGGATATATGGAACTTTAAGCGGGGGCAAAAATGTTCTCATTTTGAAATTGCAAAATGTGTCCTAAGGTAATTGATGCAGCATTTCCTGTTGGCCCTTCAGAATTTGATATGTTATGGGCATCGTTAAAACTTAAAACCTAAAGAGATTAATTGCTTAGAATTTAGGTATTACCAACATAATTGAGCTCCTCCATCCATTTACATTGCTTATATGTTTTGTGTGGATGTGTGGGTTCAATGTGGCATGTACATGAAATTGTGCTTTCAATGTGTCTTTCATGATTCATTCATGGTATATAGCTTAGGGTAATTATTCCATAAAATATTGTGCCAACCAATAGGATAATAACAAATCAAAATTCGTGTATTTAGTTTGTTTGAGTTTAGTTGTACTGTGTTCTTAAGCGGGTATCCATAGAGTTGTAGATATCTATTTAGCACCTGGGTAATTTGAGAGTTAAATGGGAGAAGGGGCCCATGCACACCTCTAGGCCATCTTTGTTTTTTTTTTTTTAATTTTCGTACACGTTTCGTACAACATTCACACATATTTCGTATATTGTTGCGCAAATACGGCTTTTCGGCACCTGGCAATGCGAACTAGGGTCTTGGCTTGGCCGGAATGTCCCAAGGAAGCCAAAAAACGAAAGGGGAAAGGTTTAGGGTTTCCCTTTTGGTTCCTTATATGGGAACTTTTAGGGTTAGGTTAAGATTGGCCAAATGGGATTTTGCCACTTGGCAAGGGGTTATAATTGTATATGTTTATTAAACATGCATTAATAATGCAGGTTGCCCCTAGGTGCAACCCTTGACGGCTTCTCACGTAATTTGTCGCGCTCATACGTAACGGTGATGTGGCAATAATAATATACGATACTTCCGGGCCAATGGAGCTGCCACCTTGCAAAAGTTCTTGATTTAATTTCTATAATACCTCGCTAAGCCAAGGAAGCTTCACACTCATGGGTGTTCTTTGCGCCGCCAATCAATTATCGCTTCAATCTTTTGCGGTGGCCTATGGAGATCCCTTCACCGGTGATTACATGCCCTAAGTACTCCACTTCTTTCCGCTAGGGCGACATTTGGATAGCTTCGCAAAAAGATGATGCCTCCTCAACTTTTCAAGTACTTTTCTCAAGTGCTGGACATGCTCCTCTAAGGATTTGTTGTACACTAGAATGTCATCAAAGAAAACTATGATGAAAGCATCTAGGAACTCGCGGAAAACATCATTCATGAGCCTCATGAAGTTGATGTCCTCTTCCTTGATTCTGATCTGGTGATAACCTGATCTCAAATCTATCTTGAAAAAGACCTTTGCTCTCTTCAATTGATCCATCAGATCATCCGATCGAGGTAGAGCATACTTGTTCTTGATGGTGTGCTTGTTCAATTGATGATAGTCAATGCACATTCTGAGACTTCCATCCTTCTTCTTGACGAAGAGTATTGGCCCTCAACTCCTAGGTTGACATCCTGTAGGGCGCCTTGCTTGTTGGCTTAGTTCCTGACTCAAGTGCTTTTTCACAGTCGACTTCTCTGTAGAGTGGAAGTTGCTTAATCTCATCCGGGATCAAAATCATGGAATTCCTTCACCAACTTTTGCTATAGGCTTTGGGAGCTTGCACAATGCTTTGGCCCCTCTTCTCCTACTGCCTCTTGTCACAACTTTGAGTTTAAAAGACACAGGCCACTTGCTCCTTCCTTATGCACTTAAGTAACTTCTTACTAGACACGTACTGCATGATCGGGGCACTTTCACCAAGTATCTCAATGACCGCACCGCGTCATATATTACTTTTTCGCCCCACAATCAATTATCGCCCAAATTGGGCCCAAGGTATTCCATGCCTATGATCATCAAGCTACGCCATGCTCATCACTGCCTCCCATTCCAACATTGATAGACTGCAAGTCTATGTCGAAATTGATCCTCTCCCCGCCGTAGCTCTGATTGCCCCTTGTCAACACAACCCTGCCTAGGCTTGACTTCAAAGGCTTCAGCTTCAACATCTATACCATCCCGGCGTAAGCAAAATTGTAGGTACTCCTTGTGTCTATCAACACCATGAAGGATTTCACTTGGGCCTTCCGATCGTCGAAATGACTTGGTAACTCTCGAAGATTCGGAGTCAATAGCGGCAAAGATGTGGCACTCACCCGGATGTAATTCGGGAATTATCTTCTTAAATGGGCATCCGTGGGTGTCTCCATCCTTCTAGCTACGCTAATGCCACATTCATCACCCGATGGGCTGATTATGTGTCGATGTCTATTGAAGCACGGTAAGCACAAGCGCTTTCAATACATTCCTGCTTCTTCTCCTTGTGATGGATTTTACGAACCTTTTCTTCGCTTTGGAGTAGTTTGAACCACCTCGCTTGCTCTGAGAAGCCGACTTGCTTCTTGTCCCCTTTGCCAAAATTTGCATTGCCTTGCTTCCCGTAATTTGCATTGTACTGAGGTCTGTTTGCTTGAGGTTCTGTTCCTTGTAAGCTCACTGCCTTTTGTTTCTGCCGACCTTGTCTTGGGGTTTATTGCTCTCACGGCTTCTGGTCTCCTCATTCAAGCCTTCAATGTACCCCTTATTTGCATGTCTTTCTCAATTTCAAACACATAGAGCCTCGTTAGCCTGTGGAACTCTTCTTGTACTGACCGCTCTTTATTGCCACTGCCCAATCTATAGAATCTGTTTGCATCATATTACACTTGTGTTCCCTTGGTACATAATGACGCTTAAATGCTTTGGCAAACTTCATGAATCTGCAGCTATCTCTGCTTAACCCATGGGCTTGGCATAGCCTTTCCACCAAATTCTGGCTGCTCCCTTGAGGTTAGTTGTTGCTACCCTGCCCTTGTCCTTATCCTTCATGCTATAAGCGTTCCCATACTCCCTCATTTCATCCAACCATGCATCGGCTTCCATTCCCGACCTGTTGTCTCCTGAGAACTGTTCTAACTTCCTGGCTTTCCACACATTGCTTAGTGCTGAGTCAACCTTCTTCCTGGAGTGAGCCTTCCCATTCTCGCCCCTATCACGGTTGGGATCCTCCCCATGTCCTGGCTTTGGTCTTTCTCCCCGGCTCTTCCAATTCGTGAATGGAGTCGGAACTAGAGTTGGAGGAATCGGAGTGCTAGGTGATCTCCTTCTCCCGCTTTGATCTTTGCTTTTGACCGCCTCACGGCTTTCTGGAGTTGACATTGCGTCTGTCCCATTGTTGCCCCCGCCAAGAAGGCTCTTATTTGCGTGGATGTCCGACCTTATCTGTGATATTTCTTCTTCTGTGGTTGGTGCCTCAAACTCCTGAAACAGTTCCTTGGCTGAAATTGCCTTGCGGTGTCTACGGTCTTCCGAGAGGTTGTCTATCTTGTTCCACATTCCCGGTGCTCTAGGCGCACACACATTAGATTGCACTCGATGATTAGTTCTTTGTTTGTTATTGCATTTGTTTGTTTGATGATATAGTTGTGGGGACAAAATATATCAAGAGAACATGCGTAATATCACCATTTATATTCATAGGATATAATATTTTTACATTCAATAATAGAAAGTAGAGAGTTAAAAATTTTAATTCTATTCTTGGAATCTTCTATAAGTCGGGTTGTCCTCCAAGAATTTCTTCACTTGGGTTTGGCTAATTGCTTCCCCAAGTTCCCTCGGGATGTTGGTGGTGCGTGCCTCCTTGGGTTTGTCACCAAGTCTTCGACTCTTCTCTCTGGATGTGTAAGAGCTGCGGTATTTGCCGGTACCTTTTGTCGCCCTATAAAGTACGGCGAAGTCGAAGATGCTTAGCGCTATTGTCCTCGACAACAGCATGACATGGTCGATGTTTGGGCCATCTCGAGCATGTCTTCGAATCTTGAGGGGCAATAAGCATAAAAATGCCTTCTTCTCCATGTGGGCTGAATTGGCGGTGCATGACCGCTATCCTTCCATCAGTGAGCAATGGCAAATAGAACACGAGGGGCTTTTTATTAGGCCTCCCCACGCCTCCCCTACCTGATTGCAGCTCTCTGTCTTCCTCGATTATTCATCTACCGCATGCACTTCATTTCGGTAGAACATGGACTTAGAAGATATTAAGTTGATATCATCTCTGTTCTTTGCCGAGGTTTGGGTAGGAGGCAGTCGCTCTTCTTTCCTCGATTCCCATGCGGCTCTTGAATTGCTATGAACTCATCCTCCATTGGGCAACTCTTTTGTTGAGCCATCATATGCCCGATCTTGGGTAGGCTTCTGTGTCCGCTGATGATTGGCGATTATGCGTTAGGGCCCCTCGATGCCGATGAAGAAATCCCAGGTTTCCCGATCGATAAAGTCACCGTCAGGTCCTGCTCTTGACATAGGAGATGTAGGAGTTTCTTGCCTATCCCGTAGGCCCCCGCCCTCACGCGACTCTGGAACGTTTAAATGTCGTGCCAGGCCAGTGCGCTTCTCCTTGATGATTACCGGGTTGGGACCGGGTGATGTCTAACCCAAGTGGTCTGGAAACTGTCCTTGTGGCTCTTAGCCCCTCTTTAAACCTCTCTCAGTTCCTCCCTCTCGCTGGTCTGCGCCTTTCTTGTATCCGGGTCACGTCGCTGATGATGTCTTCACGTCCCGACTCACGTCCTTCCTTTTTCTCCGGCTTTGCTCTTCATACCCAGGGCATGCGCCCTCTTCACCTACCATGGCCCATAGGCTCTCCGAGGCTCTAGGGGTTGGACAGATGGTTCTCCTATCTGGGCTTGGGCTCGTTGGAATAGGAATATAGCTATAGCTATAGCTGCAGTGTAGGAGAAATATCTCCTCCTATTTACAGCTACTGACATATAATTTGGTAAGCGGCTAGCCTTATTTTCTAGGTACTTGTCTATCTTAGGAATGTCCTGCAGAGCTGTACGAAGGGTCATGCTTGGTGCAAAGTATCCTATGCAAGGGGGAAGTTCTACTAAAAGGCCCTATCTTGGCATGGAATTCAGCCATGATCTCTTGGTAGTAGGGAGTAGCATTGATGGTTGCATCCACATCGATCTCCTTCTAAAAAACAGCGAAGACACGAGCAATGGCGATGTACCATCGCCTAAATGCAGATGTTGCCATGATGCTAGAGCTGTTGGAGTTATCAAACAGATGAAAAAGCGCCTCTGGGAGCTGAAAATTGCCTTGAAGTGAGGAGCAAAGGAGTAGGGTGCAAATGAGGGTTGTGATCCTATTTATAGGCAAAACCCTAATTTGGGGAAATTTGAGGGTTTTGGGTATTCCTATCAATTCAAGATGCTGCTATGCAATTTATAGGCAAACTAGTTAAAGGGTGCATCCTAAGGATCCTACTGCAACAAATTTTATCTAATTTGGAGGTAGTTGGGATGAGTTAGAACAAATTTGGTCTGACCACTCACACAGTGCGTGAGAGGCACTTTCAAGATTTTTGGAATGGCTCCTGGCGCACTCTGTGAGGGGTGGGCTCCTGTTTGGGTCTAGGTTGACTCAAAGTTTGCAATCTAAGGGTGAAATCCTACTTATCTCGACGAGTTAGGTCGGATTATGCCCTTATTTTCTACATTTGGCCAAGTCTTGGCAAAGATCTGTGGCCGACCACTCACACAGTGTGCGAGAGGCACTTCCAAAATTTTCGGCTTGGCTCCTGGCGCACTCTGTGAGGGGTGGGGTAAAAAACACTGACTTTTGGTCCAAATTGGGTAATTCCAAATGCAGATATCATTAATACAACCTAATTACTTACAATTTTACACCTTAACATGACATAATTTTGTATTTACAAAAAGTTCTGTATTTACAATGAACTAACAGTCTTCTTTCTTAATAAACCTAGCTAGTTTCATGTCCCTAGGCATACAAGTTACTCTCTTTGCATGTTTTGTACTCTTGCTCATGCTTGAGTACATAGGATTCTCGTGCTGGCCTGCCCTTCTTAGGATCTGCTGTCGGCTTTGGCCACTTGGGGTAAGGGGGTGCTGCTGCTGCCGATTCCTCCTCCTCGGCGTCGACATTAGAAGGTCCCGAGCCTTCGGTTGGGCGGGGGACCCTCGTCTCATCCTCGTCTGACTCAGTGTCCGAGGATGAAGATGGCGGCCTGTCAGGCTTCCGCTCCATTATGGTGATCCCCTTAGCTGGTGTAGACTTCGTCTTGCACCGGGGTTTCTTAGGCAGCTCGGGATCCTTCCCTTTGTCTTCCTTAAACCCGACCTCCTCCCTCTCTTAAAACTCCGGCTTCTCTTGATTCTCTTTCTTTTTCGCTGCCCCTCTTCTTCTTCCCCCATCTTCTTCATCTTCTTAATTCTATGCACCATCTCCTGCACGCCATCCCCGCCGTCCCTGCCGTCTTCCTCGTTTTGTCCTCCATCACCACGACTCCGGTTTTCGCGCTCTTCGATCTTGGGCGTGTTCCTCCCGACATCGAGTTTGGTTCACAGGTTCTCCTCTTGCTGGCTGTTGCTCCTAAGCCTCTTTGGCCTTGTTGAGCAGCGGGGACTTTGAAGCCGGCGTAAGTCCGGTACTACCATCCGCATGTTTTTTGAAATAGGGTCATCCCCTTCCAGGAAAAAATTCACCTTGTTGGGCCGAAGCGACTAGCGGAGAAAGGAAAGTGAAAATGAGGAACCCTAATGGTCTATTTATAGATTTGGGTATTTTAAGGTTTGGACCTGCAATTTCATGTTGTACAATCCTGCAAGGCATTAGTGTTGGTAGGATAGTACATTAGGTTTGTTTAGGCAAAAAGTGTCCACCACTCACACAGTGCGCGAGAAACACTTACAAAATTTTTGGATTGGCCCCGGGCGCACTCTGTGAGGGGTCATCCCTTTTTGGCTCAAACTTTCAATTTATAAAGAGTTTCTTAGTGTTATAACATATAAATCTAACTCAAATTCTAGGATAAGCTACCCTATGCTATCAGATTACACTAGTTATGCATCTATCTAGGTCAACATGGTCCACCACCACCACGGTCTTGTGAGAAGCACTTCCAAAATTTTTGGATTGGCCCCGAGCGCACTCTGTGAGGGGTCACCCCTTTTTGGCCATAATTTTCCAGGGTTTTTACATAATTCATCCTACTTAGCATTTTTCTACTTGCTGCTCTAGAGATTGGAAAAAAAAAAATTTCCCAATTTTTCGAGATTCATGCTTGGGTGGTTATTCCCAAGGCCGGAAGTCCTCTTGTTAGTCCTAACGAGGGGATGGTCAAGTTTCGATCTTGGTCTCAAGATCATGCCACGATACTGCTTGTGGCGTCCCCCTTCCTCTCACGATGCTCCATCATGTCGGAAAGGAGTTCATCCCCCCTGCGTAAACCGGCGGGGGCATCCACTAATCCCAAGGGGGCGGTCGATAAGGAAGAGTGGATGGGTCATTTCCCCAGTCTTCCGCCGGGCTCGACCTAAACGTAGGCGTGAATAACATGGCACATGACATCAATACATCAACAAAATCACCTGGAAGGGTGGACACATCATATCATAACATGAGTAACAACATCAACATAAATAGCAACATTGGGAATCTTACTCGGGGCTCGACTCATGGGGAATCGATTGATGGCTTGGGCCTCCAGAAGTCAATGCAGACCGAATTCATGGCAAATGGATTGGGCTGGCATTAGAACATGGCTGTTGGGTAGTCCACTCCATCCGCCCCTCCCGTGCACACTTTGCGGAGTAGGTTGAAAAGTATTGGGGCCGGATTGTAGCTGTAGGGTGCATAGCCAAGAGAGGCTACCTCCGGGTTGCATCTCCCAGCCCCGATGAGGCGGGAGGAGAGTCACCTCCCCTCCGAGAGGCATGCATGCCCATCACAGACGCGGCTAGAGGGCCACTTGCCTCGGATTCACTTGAACCTCATTGAAGGGTGACGATCACCCAAGAGGTGTCGAAGCTCATGCCTTGCCCCTTACAAATGCTAGCAAGTGCAAATTAAGCCTAGCCTACTAAGATCCCTGGTAGGCTTTACACACAGAGGGGATCAATCAGTGATGGGACAAGTCCCCTTATTCCACTGGTCTGCCCCGCCACCCATAACCAAAGGTAGGGCTCTTGTAGCATTATGTGAGGCATTAATTGGGGATTAATGAGGCTATCTAGATACATCAATTCATCGATGCTTTTCGGGTCTCTCCCCCTTCCCAACACATAGGAGAGCATCTATCAAAGAACATCATCATCATCAAGACCGAAATATAGAATAACATCTAATCTATCTACCTAAAACATCCATAGTTAAGTTCTTTTGTTAGGGCTTGTGATCTCGGGATCTCATAAGGCCTCTAAAGTCGAAACCAACATGCTAAACCAGCTCATTCTTGGGACTAAAACTCCGGCATTGCACAAATGTAATAACCATTTATCCCCGACTCCGCTCCCTCCCCCTGGAATGCGCCCATGCCTTCGCTCAGTTATTTGAAGGCCGCTCTGAAGATCCGCTTGTAATGAAATCGCGGCTTTTCACGGCAATGCGAACTAGGGTCTTGGCTTGGCCGAAATGGAAAGGGGAAAGGTTTAGAGTTTCCCTTTTGGTTCCTTATATGGGAACTTTTAGGGTTAGGTTAAGATTGGCCAAATGGGGTTTTGCCACTTGGCAAGGGGTTTATAATTATTATATATGTTTATTAAACATGCACAACATACGAGGTTGCCCCCTAGGTGCAACCCTTTACGGCTCTCACGTACTTGTCATGCTAACATGTACGTGACGTGGCAATATAATATACGTATATGGATCGTATGTTATACTGGAACGTCACAAGATTTGTTTTTCTTGTCTGCTTGAACAGATTGCTATTGCATGTCCTGCCTGGTCACGAAAACATGGGAGATAATATTAATTGAGTTTGTTATGGCCTCAGAGTGTATACAAGCAAAGAGTCCTTATCTGTTAAGGACGAATGCATAGAACGCATAGTCATTTTTACATGTGCATAATGCGTTCAACACATTACTCTGTTTATTTAAAGTTCATGCTACCTGCTCTCAACCAAAAACTTCTGCATAACAGGGATGCTCAACCTTGCTTCTAGGGATGGCGTGCTTACTAGCAGAGAAAGAGCAAGGTTGCAGCTGAGGATCGTGATTAAGTGAAGCTTCTGGGTTGAATTGTTCACAGTTAGATGTTATTTTTGTTGAGAATATTGAACTCTTTGGATGTTAACCTTACCTGATTATCTTGAATTCATAAGCAATAACCCCTTGAGTACATAATTTCAATGGTGCAAAAAGAAGATTCAATTCTTCACCAATATTATCAACGTAGAATTAGTGCAAGTTTTATGACAAGATCCCGAATTGCAGAGGGTCAACTCAACAGGTTCGTCACAAGAATAGCTTCATCATCTACCTTGACAGGCCCGTCTTGCATGGTCTCATTGATATCATTTGCATCCATTCCAACACTAATCTTTTTTCCAACATTTGCCTCCATTCCGACTCTAGTCTTTTCCCTAACATCTACGGGTTCCTCCATGGGTCTGAGCCATTCCTTGTCGACTATGGGTGATGTGCCTCCTTTTTCCTTTCTGGATATGGTGTCACAACTATTACAAGTGCTTCAATTGCAAAGCTTGGCTTCTGTGGTTGATTTGGAAAAGACGGAGAGTGAAGGTCTTTCAGAATGCAGTGCTTAGCCCTTTTCAGTTGGTTCCGATCTTGAGGCATAAGTTGTGGAAGGCTTACCAAGTCTCAAGCTTGTCTGGCACAGTTAAGCGGGAAATTTGGTCGACATTCCTACAGATTGTGAATCATGATGGGCACTTCATTTCTTAGCACCACACTTATCATTGTACTTGATCGCATTCTAGTGGTTTAATATATTCCTATATTCTTCAAAAAAAAAATTAAAAAAAAAAAACTTTCTATCTCGCTTATTGCTAGCTAATGCTTTTGTTCATAAGCAGATTGAGATTCTCTGACGGAAGGTTCGAGAGGGTGGTTCGCGAACTGTTCCTAATTTTAAGTGGGAGTCTTCACGTCATCGGCATGAGCTCTTATGTGCGATGAAAGCCAGGTTCCAAGAATTGCATGCCTGTCTGGCGTCTTTATCTCCTCAATGTTCCTGAGGCAATTCTTCAAATAATCAAGGAAGGCAAATTGGCCACTTTGCTGCAGAGAATGAAATTTGTAATCAATGCAGATCGTGAGGGTTATGACATTGCTTTGGATTTTGATGACCATTGTGGTCTTGCTTTATCGTCTGATGATTCTAAAAAGTTATTATGTGTTCCTCCACTAGTACTTAATCCATCCTCTTATATAATAGCTCCTCAGTCATTTATTTTGAAGGCAACAATGACTATATTAGCAGCTCTTTAACTTTTTCTAGGAAATCTTGACTCTATACAAACAAGACCTTGCCAAAGTCTTCTAGTATGCCTTATGTTGCCATACACATCGTTCTAGTGCGGATTCTGATTGCTACATAAGACTTAGCAACCGCAACAATGTAATTGCCATTTGTCATTTTACGACCAAGCAGTAAACCATTAATCTAGTCACCATTGGAGCTAGTAGTAGGAACTTTGATTTATCCTTACATAAAGAGACGAACGTTTATAAAAGTATGCCGGGTCAAGTTAAGAAGCTGCAACTATTAGGACATGTTCTATTATGTTGATGTTTATAGAGTTGTATTAAATATTATTGAGTTCTTTTGAAGCTCGAGCATTAGATGTGCTTTTACCTACGACAAGATAAATCCTTATTCATTATGAGATACAATATATGCATGTGTAAGAACCATATTAGGCCATAAAGGGCTTTTTTTTGTTATGGACGACAAACTTTATTGAAACTCCAAGCCAAAAGTCAGATACAAATGCACAGGCGGAAATAAAATCTCAGAGGATAATCATGATCCACTGAGTAGAACCACCAGCCTATGCATAAGACAACACACTCAAATGGAACTCAAATATCAACTGTCACTTGGCAGGAGCAAGCAAAGAGCAATGGTAGGCCTTAGCAATTCTAACGTGTGCATCCTGGAGGACAACTGTAGGAGGAATATCCAAACCCTGAAAGACACACAATCTCCTACGCTTCCAGATGGACCACAACAACCATTCTGATGCTAAATGAGATGCTTGGCGCTGCAACTTATTCCAAGTATCCGGATAAATAGCCAGGAGCACTTGTTGACTTGTCAATGTCACATGAAAAGAGAAAAGCATCCAAGACCAAACAGTCGGAGATTATCACATAAAAAGAAACAATGCTCAATAGTCTTCGGGTCCGCTTGCTTGCACAAAGGGTAGAATGTTGCGACACTCGAGGATCAAATCGTGGACAAGCATATTCGCATAAAACACATCTGCGGACAAGCACATTCACATGAGGGCATCCGTGAAGAATCGCCACCAAAGCATAGCCACCTTTTGGGATGAAGTAGTTTATCCCAAGCTCAAGTCCACATATGTCTCCAACCAGAGGTGGGGAGTAAGGGACCACTTAGTGGATGCGGGGTGATATCACCATTGACAAGCAGCCGATACATAGTATTCACAAGCCTATGCTCATGAACACTCTGGTGGGAAATCCACATGCAACCTTCAATAGCCTCTGGAGCAACCAATGGCAAACCAATGGCAGAGTACTAGCAACCTTTTGCCAAATAGGTCTGTCCCATCGGGACAATAAGAATTTTGTTTGAAAGATTTGCCATGTCGCTAACTGGCCAGAACCATACCATGCCGCAACTGTCAAGATTCCTGCTGCTAATCTCCAACGCCGTTGCGTTAATGGAGGAAAAGGCCAAAGGTGCACGCATCCAGTAATGGAGAATGCGAATATAAACTGCTAGAACCGATTGATCTTCCACCAACTTGATGCAAGTCAAACTAATTATTGGGAGTTAACAATCCGAATAAAAGAAACAAGCGGCAAAAGGAAAAAAATGTTGAAGAAAAAATGGCATGGATAAAAATTTCTCATCCCCCTGCCCTTTACATTGAAAAATCGCCCCTCGAAGGCCATTCTGCGAGCCTTGACGAGCTTGCCAGGCCTTTATCCCATGTAACGGCCGTGAGAGGTAATTATCTTTGTGACCCCTTTACCCCTATTTTCTTACCAATCAAAAATATCAAGCACAAAATAGTCTACTAAGACTAAAGTGTGACCAACAATGGAAAGCGGGAGACCGCCAAAAAGTAACCAAGGAGATTTTAAATAAAAGATACGAGGAAGGAGAAACCCCTTATTTAGATTCAATGTACTACTTTTAAGTGGACCCTCTATGGGCCACATCTCAGAACTAACTTAAACAAAACAATTAACTTTAGATCTTATTTAGGACGTACTATACATGTGAAGGAGGCCATCCATGTTATTTAGGTAAGAGGCCCATCACAACAAACACAAAGAAGTAATGTATCACCTTATATGCACAGAATGTCTTATGTTCTTGATAGACAATACATGCAAGTAGCATGAAATCTAAAGAATTGATGAAGAGCACGTGGAAGCATAAAAAGTTGTGTTTTTCCTACTATTGTAGAGGTTCTACTAATGTAGTAAAGGTTCAAGTCTTTGTATTTCATATTGCATATTCCAAATCATTAGGGCACCTGTATTTCATATTTCAAAATCATAGGTGCCCGTAATTATAAATGACCATATTCGAAACAAGAGGCGCCCAGAGGCCCAACATACACTTTATGCTGTAGGATCGATGGATCCGTAGATCGGCATAGTCCGCATCTCGTTTAGAATATATAGCATATTAACCAGAAACTGCCCTTGTTTAGTATGCCTTGGGAAACTACTAGAACTAGCTAATCTTCCACCAATTTGTGCAAATCAAATTGATTATTTGAAGCTACCAATCTGGATATAGGAACTAAGTGGCAGAAGAAAAGAATTCAGAAGAAAAAATGCCAGGGAGATTAAATTTTCTTCCCTACCCTTATGGTGGAAAATCGCCCCAAGGAGACCCTTACCCCAGTAACGGCTTGCGGGGCCGATTAACCCTACTTTAGTAGTCTTGCATTTCTATCTAATCTACCTATCTATGTAAATGAACCCTTTCACCTGTATTTTCTTACCAACCAAAAATATCCGAGCATAAATGAGTTGACTAGAATTGGAGCGTTGCCGACAATGGAAAGCGAGACATGAGACCCTCAAAAAATAATCACGGAAATTTTTAATAAAAGATATGAGTAATGGAGAAACTCCTCATTTAGATTCAATGTACTACTTTAAATGGACACTCTATGAGCCACGTATGAAAACTAATGTAAACAAAACAATTAAACTTTGGATCTTATTTAGGACTGACTATGCATGTGAAAGGAGGCCATCCATGTTATTTAGGTAAGCGACCCATCACAAGAGACACAAACAAGTCACGTATCACCCTATATGCACAGAATGTTTTCTGTTCTCGATAGACAATACATGCAAGTAACATGAAATCTAAAGAATTCATGAAGAGCACGTGGAAGCACAGAAAATTATGTTTTTTCTACTATTCCAGGCACAAAGCTACGCTCAGGCCTCTTTTGAATAATGTTTATGATCATAAAATGCCCTATTTTTTTATTCCTATGGCAGGTTGACTATACGTGGCGATCAACAGACAAATAAAAAGCATGGAGCTTAAATTCATACAATATATCAGTTGGAGTAGTTTAATGCATTTTGCAGCATGGAGCATCAGAGACAAATGGAAATGGAAAAAAAGAAAGGGATTCTTTAACCAGAAGGGATCAGATCTCAACATATTAACAAAGCATAGATGCGAGGTCTAGCTAGTGATGAATGAAATAGTGGAAAGGGAGAGATTAGGTCAACAAATTAACAAAGCCTAGATGCCAAGTCTAGCTAGTGATGAATGAAATAGTGGAAAGAAAGAGATTAGGATACTGACTGAGGTGATAGTTGGAGGGACTGCAACATATTGACATGCCACTGACTGAAGAAAACTTGCTTCTAAGAAACAGGGTTGGTGGCATGCCCGGGACCCCACAAGCACAAGCATCCCCTGAGCTACTAGTGTCAAAAGAGAAAAAAGACACACATGCTGAGCAAAGCCACATATGATGAGCAAAGGCAATGGTTAAAAAAAAAACACATGTAGCTGAGCAAAGCAATGGTTAAAGAAAAGACTAGGGGTTAAAAAGAGCAGGAAGAAAGAAAGAGATGGGCTTGGATTTTCCCTTCCAAGCTACTACTCCCCTTATTTTAAAAATACCAAAAAATGCCTTTATTTTTCATCAAATTCTGACACGCTCGAATACAGAATCTTGCCCGTAACAGCCTCGTGCGAATGATTAGGAGAATCCAGTATCATACATGTATAATTTCGTACAATACTCGTATAATGTACCTTGTATGTATTATTTCTCGTATCACGCTGATTATGGTGGGTGAAGAAGACAGTAAAAGCGATCTTGATCGCCATGGCTATGGCGCCTCCAAGCTGTTAAATAGTTCTGGTTTTATGAGGCAGAAGTGGGCGATTTATATGCGGAATTCCACGATCTTGCAATGCCGGAAGTATTTAGATCAGATTTGAATGGACGGAGCAGAGAAAGCTCTGTAAAACGAGCAGCTTTTTGTCTCTTATAGTACTAAAGGTAGTAGCCGTTGGGTAAGCATCGCAGTGGTTGAGGAGGAGTAAATGCCTCTGGGAATTTTGAGCGCCAAGTCGTTGTTAATCTCTGTCTGATCCATCTACGTAGTTGTTATTGTGGATAATCTTCCTTTTTAGCAATCAATCTGGTAGTGCGCCAAACGGGCCGGTTTTTGGCAAAATATCATCGATTCCGCGATTTTGTAGTTCCAGGTACTCGTCATTCTAGATCTTATGCACATTTGGGCTCGATTCTCTTTGGAACTGCTCTGCATGTCATGATTGGTGGGAGATGGAGTTCTTAGTGCAAAAATTGTTTTCTTTGTTCCATTCTCTGATGTACAGAAACTAGGTCAGGCCAGCACGATGCAAACTTGCATCTGGGTGGTTCTTTACCGTCTCAAAGCTCGCAATTTGGCAGGTAAAAGGGGCATTTTGTGAAAGAGCGGCGTTTTGAAACAAGAAAATGGGACCCTTTTCGTTGGAAACTCATACTGGTTCGAAATATCAAGACGGAGACGACGCACAGGTATTTCTGTTTGATTTGTCTCCTCTTTCTTCTTACTGATTATGTTGTGTAGCTGCCCAATTGTATGATCATATCTATTTGAATGCCGGAATTGATAATTTTCCCTCTGCTTTCGTAACCAGTTAACATGTGGCGCATCTGAAAGGCCCGAGGGTGTCTCCATCTTTTTTGGAAGGAGATCGATAGAATCTGTTAAGAGCTCGGTAGTGAAGAGGCGCACTGATGTTCCACGGCAGTATCTTGAAGACGTGGAAGAGACATCGAGCCCAGGGGCAGTTGCTCGAAAAGCTGCCTTTTTTGACAAATACATCAGGACAATATCTTTAGAAAAATCTTCGTCCCCAAATCTAAGTAGTGGGCAAGAGGCTGATCGTCACCAGCAGAACGGTGCTGCCCGAAATTTGGATTTTGAATCATTTTTGTCCAAGGATCAAGCCTCCGAAGTAAGTGTGGAGAATAAGAGTTTGAATCCCTCCAATGGCAGCATAGGGAACGACATATTTAGATACAACGTCGGTAATGAAAGTAGCTTAGAAACTGAATCTTGGTTTTCCAAAGGGGAAATTCGGTGCTCTTCTAGGGAGGGCAAGAAGAAACGTCCGATAAATGATGAGTATAGGGAAATCGAGACTGAGGTAGAATATTTCGCAGGAAATGGCATGCATTATACCAGCAAGGAAGAGGATATTGAACGGATAGAGGAATTTGTAGTCCAGGATGAGTTCCAGGAACATGCACAGGAGAAAGAAGCCGAAGAGGCACCTGAATGTTTTCCAATGTCAAGCAAATTAGAGACATGCCTGGAGATGCAGGAAAAGGAATTTGCATCTACATACAACTCAGATCACGACATAAGAAGTGCGTTGATACCAAGAAATGGAGAATATGCACTTGAGCAGGCAGATCCTGTAAGATCAGGTCAGGTAAAAAGGGAACATTTGTTGGTTCAAACTAAGGCTTCAAGCCATGAACCAATAAAAACCACGGAAGGGACTCAACACAAAAACTCTCAAGAGTTAAACAGAGTAAGTCCATTCTTTTATCCAGAAGTTCCAAAATCTTAAAGCTTGTCTTGCCATGCATAGCATCTGTACCATGCTGTCAGATCCTAAGAATGATTCTATCAGAGGTTGCTAAGAATAAGTTCTCACTTTGTCTGTACTTTTTTCTAGGAAAATGGGAAGCCAACCAAGAAGTTGATGCAGTCCAAAGTTCCTTCAACTCTTTCTAAGAGCAACGTGAGGGCCTCATCTTTGACAATGAAGGGAAGCAATACACGAAACTCTTCATCTTCTGGAAGGCTTTCTAGTGTTCCCGCTTCTCGGACAAAGGCCCGCAACCCGCACAGTGCCTCATCACTGGAAACAACTAATAACAAACGGACTTTATTGCCAGGCAAAGTTAATTCATCACAAATTCCATCTCCAGCAAGAACTAGAGATTTTCCCTCAGCTGCTCAGACACTGTCTGCTCCAAGGACCACAGTTAGACAAAGTGCTACAAAGCAAGTTGGCGGTGGAACACATTTGGGTGCTGCTAGAAAAACTGTTTTACCACTTTCTACAAACAAATTAGCTGAACCAATCAAGCCTATGTCAAATTTGGGCAATGGAGTACCTAGAAAAGCAACACAGGTATAGTTTAATATCCTGTTTATACAACGGCTTTTAGCTTCCAATTCTAGTTGCCTTATATGGCTTCTTGTTTATAGGTGCCAAGAGCTCCAAAGCCAGTTGGCAAGCCTTTATCAGATTCTATAAGGTAGGTAGTAGTGGCTATGGATATCATATTAGTAATATGAGTCATGGCTAAGGTTGTTATGAACAGATCAAGCGTTGTTTCAAAAGCAAAGCATAGTAGCACAAATGGCTTCAACTTTAAGAGTGATGCACGAGCTGAGAAACGAAAAGAGGTATCAGTGTCTAGTGGTGTATTTTTATTCAATATGACATAAGTTGTTATTCTTCCTTCTCTCATGATACGATTGTCCGTATAGTTTAATTCCAAACTGGAGGTCAAAATGGCGGCCAAAGAAGAGGGTCAACCAAAATCACAGGTCCACTTTAATTTGCAGCATTAATCCTCTACCATGAAGATTCAACTGTCATGAATGCCTAAAGTACAACTACAGGTGATGATTTCAGGAGGCCGAATGCAAAGAACTCCACAACATGCCAAGATCTTACCAAGGAACTCAGCCACTGAAATGCGACATAAGGAAGGTCAGCTAGATGGTGCTTTTTTGTTGCTAATTATCACTTTTACCTCATTGCTTTACTGTGTACCTCAGGCACGAGGAGGGCAAAATGCAACTGAAACAGCCAATAATAAGTCTGACCTGTTTCAAGCAAAAAGCCCAGTTCCAGTAACGAGAATGACTAGAAAGAAGGGGTCCGAGGAAGCTAGTAACAGATATGGCTCCGTGCCAATGTTACATGATACTGTTCATGTCCAAGAAGACCTTGAAGATGGAGAAGAAATGCCTGAATGCTATGAGACAATTGAAACTCATGATGGTAAGCGGGATATGTTAGTCATTTTTCCGGTGCAACGGAGGAAGGAACAAAGAAAACTTAATGATACGAAGTTATATGAGAAGAAGATTAGCAGAGGCCAAACATCCATGTTTGATACACAAAAGCATGGACTCAAGTATGGGAAAAGTATATCGCCAGTTGTTGACGCAATTGTAGTGTCATGAGCAGCTCAATTGCTCATGCTTAAATTATAACAGAGATCATTGTAACAGGGATCGCCCTGGGCCTGCTTCATACGAAAACGTGCTTGTATATATGCATCTGAAATAATACCCCAAAGGGTTGGATATTGTTTCTTGGTTTTCTCATATTAGAGAACTCCATTGCATATGATCAGGAATTGTTTGTACAGCTGCTTTGATTTGGCAGCGCAGAATCTTGATATATGGTCATATGAATAATGCCTTATCCTGGAAGTCTCCTTTTTTTTTCAAAGGCCATAAAGAAAGGTAATGTGATGAAATATTCTACATTGTAACATTTATTGTCAAGATAATCAACCAGGCATGTAGAATCACTGGTTTATGCCTCATTACAAGTCTGGTTTGGTTCATTGAATCATGCCTGAACCTGGCATAAATGGCCGGGCTGGGGTAAGGGTTGGAATTTGTTGTAAATGCTGGGCTCTAATTTATATGTATCTATCATGGAAATGACAACAGCAATCCTTACGGATTTTGTACATCCATAAGGCAATCCTTTTGGATTAACAATTTGAAAATGCAACTAGGATATTAATTTTTCTATGGACCATCGTGACTTGTTCTCTTCTTGCTTCTACATCGTGAACAACAATTTGAGGATAAAACTAGGAGGTTAATTTGTTTTATGGACTATCTTCAAACTATAGGCTGAAATATTGCATGTTAGTATGAATGCCATCAAAGATTGAAATCAACATTGGTTTAAACAAAATGAAGTAGATGCATATAATGACTTAAATGACATCAACATTGGTTCAAACAAAACGAACTTGACTTAAAATTCCTTGAAGGTGATATGAGCATGTTGACTTAAATCTCTTAATGGTGTTATGACTAGTCTTACCAAGACTAAGTTCATGCCAAGGCTTCCAAGCATTATATTCTGTTTGAATGGCCTAGAACAAGCTCCGTATATGTCAAACACAGTCATGTTTAAACCGTGTCTAATTGACGTGTTTAAGCCATGGGTCCAGTTGTTCGCCCATGGGTTTCCATCATGGTGGATGCATATTCATGCCTCTTCACGCTGGATGCAAATCCATACTTGCATATCCCGATCCAGCATACCCCTGAATTGACAACTGGCATGTGTACGAATAGAACAGAGAAGAAATTTGAAACAATGCTCAAATGATAGGTTTTGAAATGATGTTGCCCGATTTCTGGATTTTTTTGAAATGATGCAAGGGGTCGAAATGATGCTGGCTGGTTTTTGATGGAGCATCATTTTGAAGTGATTATCTCTATTTCCTCTTTCTTTTCTGTGCTCTTCAAAGAATCGCATTTCTCGATCAACAGCATGCTTCTCATCAAAGTTATAAAAGTCTAAAGCTTGAGTTCCTGTCAATTTTGGGTCCGTCCAACAACATTAGAAAAAGCTCAGATTGTCACCGTCCCATTGCAAAACTAGGTTTATTGTTCTTAAATAAGTTTAGAGTTCCAATTATGGCATGTAATGCATGCATAAAACCATTTATACTTTTAGCCCATGCAACAGAAGGGAGCGGTGGCCATTGAACCTTTTTTTTTGCTTGCAGGTAGAGAAAGAAGGAGACCAGCTGTTGTGAAGTTAATTTCACGCAACAGTGAGAGCAATGAGGCCACAATTCAGTTAAGAATATTTTTCCAAGTTTCTCCAGAGGTATGTTTAAGAAATTCTGGTCATGTAGTTGCGTAGAAGAGAAGTTAAACTCGTCTGCTCGATCCCTTGACATTGCTGCGAAAGTTTCTGTTGGTTTTGGTGCTCGTAATTCCATGACAGACAGTGAGGAAGGAGATTGTAGTACAAGTAGGGATCCAAACAAGGTAGTTGCTCGTACACTAGTAAGCATTGTACAAGACATCAATTCATTACGAGGCAGTTGCAGAGGCTGGACAACAGCTCATGCAGGGGCTGGTGAGACACAATTAACTGAACATACCGTGCCCGGATATAATCGAATGCTGGGCAGGCCTGAAGGGCGTGACATTCATCCTCAATGACGCTCTGTTGGCAACTTTGACAGATCCTGTCCTCATGTGGCTCCCGAGTCCATTGCCCTGTCTCAATGCGGAGGGGGTGTGCACTCGTGTGAATGGAAGCTACCAGTCTGCTCTTCTTCATGGGCAAATGAGTGCACAAGTAGTGTTGTGGGCCTCTTGTGAGCATGGGGTTGACTTGCTACCTGTAGTGTGCGTGTGGTGTATTTTTAGTTAGTTTGCACTCCAAACCTATGGTTTGGGCATGCTTACTTTCTTTTTGTAATCATGGTTCAATCTCATGAGTTCTAATGTTGCCATATCATTGTTTTGTTGTGGTGTTATGGGATAAAATGTGTGGCCATGGTTCTTTGATACACATAGATTGTAGGTGTAGCTTTGTTACGTGAGCTCTATAACAATTTCACGCTGTTATAGCGGGTTCAACGCCCATTCTTTGAATTTATTGATGTTCCTCTTCCTTATGACTTCATTGCCTCTATTTTGTATATTACATGCTCTTAAGCATTTCTATTGATTTAATAGGGAAATAAGAAGCCACAACTAGTGGTGTGGTTTGTTTCGTGGTGTTTTTCAAACACATGATCATATATCGATGGATCTATACATTTGTTATTATTCTTAATATGATTTTATACATCCATTATTATTCTTAATATGATTGATAGATAGTATGAATGATCGTCTACAAAAAACAATGTTGTTTCATATTCCAAGATTCATTTTCTAAGTAGTTCCACTGTATCATTGTACTTGTGATGGAGTTCATTTTTTTAAAAACAATCCCTAGGCGCCAATATTTTTTACCCATGCATAACCCATTATATATCATTATCATTATCTTAATATGTATATAAAAACTCATGGGGGTGGTCATAAAATAGCACATTACATATAAAGTTTTGATCTTGGCCCTTGGATAAAAAGTTGGTAAGGTGGCGTAGCCTAAGCCCTTGGATTTTGATGGGGGCATGCATGAGTCATGCATGGGGGCATACACCCCATATGTGAACCGTTGGATCAAAGGGGAAAGCAAAATCCTAGCCCTTGATTTTTATGAGGAAGGTGCAAGGAAGATGCCAAAAAGTGAATTTAGTGTAGCAGATCTTAACCGTTAGATCAAAAGGTGAGCATAAATCCTAACCATTAACTTTTTAATATTAAATTAGTTTTTTTTTTAAAGGAGGTGAGGTGGCAAAGCATTTATTAGTGGACATTCTAGGAAGCTTCCTTTCATTTAATCGCCTTCAAAAGCACGTAGCTTGCGGTAGAGGGGTCGGATGAAGGTGGGGCCCACGCCATTGGATTCCTCTCGTCGAGAACTTCTCAATGAGTGGTGCTTTGACACTATTTTGTCGCAGTTGGAGCCAACATGATCGAACATTAAGAATCTTTTTGGAATGTTCGAGTTTCAAGGCATCTATGGTAAGTTGAGGGAATCTAAGAGAATCTTTATAGGATCTTAAGGAATCCAGAGGAATATTATGAGAATCTTAGAGAATCTATGGGAATCTCAAGAGAGCATCTTTGAGAATGTATGGGAATCTTGATAAAATCTTTAAGAACCTAGAGAAAACTTGATGAAATCTTGGGGAATCTAGGGGAATCTTCATATAATCTATGGGAACTAGAGGAATCTCAAGAGAATCTATAGGAATCTCAAGCGCTTCTTTGGGAATCTAGGGGAATCTTGATAAAATCTTTAAGAACGTAGAAGAATCTTAATGGAATCTTAGAGAATATAGGAGAATCTTGATAGAATCTTGGAGAATCTAGAGGAATCTTGGGGTGTTCTTTTGGAATCTAGGGGAATCTTTAAAGAATCTTAGGGAATCTCAAATGAATCTTTGGGACTCTAGGAGAATCTAAAGGAATCTTCATAAATCAAAAGGTGAGCATAAATCCTAGCCATTAACTTTTTAATATTAAATTAGTTTTTTTTTTAAAGGAGGTGAGGTGGCAAAGCATTTATTAGTGGACATTCTAGGAAGCTTCCTTTCATTTAATCGCCTTCAAAAGCACGTAGCTTGCGGTAGAGGGGTCAGATGAAGATGGGGCCCACGCCATTGGATTCTCTGCCGAGAACTTCTCAAAGTGGTGCTTTTGCACTATTTTGTCCTTGAGCTTGGAGTTAACATGATCGAACATTAAGAATCTTTTGGAATGTTCGAAGTTTCAAGGCATCTATGGTAAGTTGAGGGAATCTAAGAGAATCTTTATAGGATCTTAAAGGAATCCAAGAGGAATATTATGAGAATCTTAGAGAATCTATGGGAATCTCAAGAGAGCATCTTTGAGAATGTATGGGAATCTTGATAAAATCTTTTAAGAACCTAGAGAAAAACTTGATGAAATCTTAATCTAGGAGAATCTTCATATAATCTATAGGAACTAGAGGAATCTCAAGAGAATCTATAGGAATCTCAAAGCGCTTCTTTGGGAATCTAGGGGAATCTTGATAAAATATTTAAGAACGAGAAGAATCTTAATGGAATCTTAGAGAATCTAGGAGAATCTTGATAGAATCTTGGAGAATCTAGAGGAATCTTGGGGGTGTTCTTTTTGGAATCTAGGGGAATCTTTAAAGAATCTTAGGGAATCTCAAATGAATCTTTGGGAATCTAGGAGAATCTAAAGGAATCTTCATAAAATCTTTAAGAATCTATGGGAATCTTAATGGAATCTCTCAAGAATCTAGGAGAATCTAGGAGAATCTTGATAGAATCTTGGAGAATCTAGAGGAATCTTGGGGGTAATTTTTTTTTGAATCTAGGGAATCTTTTAGAATCTTTGGGAATCTTAATAAAATCTAGGGAATCTCCATAAAATCTTAATAATCTAGGGGAATCTTTGTAGAACATTAAGAATCTAAGAAAATCTTTAGAAATCTAGGAGAATCTAAGAGAATCTCAAGAGAATCTTTGGGAATCTAGGGGAATCTTCCTAAAAGTTTTGAGAATTTAAGGATATCTTGATGGAATTTTAGAGAATCTAAGGGAATCTTCATAGAATCTGCGGGCTTTATGCAGTCCCTCATATTACAAAGACTTGTATATATAAAACTATTCTATGTGTGCCAGGAAAGGATGTACCCATGCTATATAGAGATTAATGCCGAACGTCCGATTGGAAATGGAGGGCCATGATGCCGCCACCTCGTGGGAGAGGTCATGCATGGGCATATAGATATGATGGGGGGCATGCATAGGGGCATGCACCATGTCTTTAAGCCGTCGGATCAAAAGGGGAGGAGAAATCATGGCCCTTAATTTTTATAAGAAAAGTGCAAGGAAGCTTCTTGAAAAGTGGATTTGATGCAACCAATCTTAACCGTTAGATCAAAAAGGGGGAGGATAAATCCTAGCCATTCATTTTTATAATAAATTAGAATTTTTTATATTAAAGGAGGTGAGGTGGCACCCTTTATTTAATGAAAAGATAGTGAGGTGGCAACTCATTAATTATGAAGCTTTCTTGGGAAGCTTCTTTTTTTGCCGCCTTCAAACGACTTTTATCTTTATGGTGGAGGTCTCGGATCAAAGTGGGACCCACTTTGATTCCTCTCATCAAATGCTTTCCAATGAGTAGTGGTTTGGCATCATTCCGGTGCAATGTTGGATAATCTAGGGAATATTCATAGAATCTAAGGGAATTTGAGAGATATTGGGATAATCTTTGAAAATCAAGGGAATCTCAAGAGAATCTTAAAGAATCTATGGGAATCTCAAAAGAATCTAGGGAATCTAAGAAAACCTTCAAAAAGGTTTAAGAATCTAGGAAATCTCGATGGAATCTTAGAGATCTAAGAGGATCTTCATAGAACTTAAGGGAATCTATAAGAATCCACAAATCTTGGGGAATCTAAACGAATCTTCAAATAGTCTTTGAAAATCTAGGGGAATCTTTATAGAACCTTAAGAATCTAGGGGGATCTTTGTGGAATCTTAGGGAATCGCAAGAGATTCCAAGGGATCTAGGGAATCTTTGGATGGAGGTGCGTTCTCTGAGGGGAATCTTCATAGAATCTAAGGGAATCTAGAAGAATCTACATGGAATCTTGGAGAATCTAGAGGAATCTTAGGATAATATTTGGGAATCTAAGGGAATCTCAAGAGAATATTTTAGAATCTAAAGGAATCTAGAGGAATCTTGGGATAACCTTTGGAATCAAGGAAATGTTAAGAGAATCTTAAGGAATCTATGGCAATCAAAAGAATATAGGGGAATCTAAGAGTATCTTCAAAAAATGTTTGAGAATCTAGGGGAATCTTTGTAGAACCTTAAGAATCTAGGGGAAGTTTATGGAATTTTATGAAATTTAGGGGAATCCAAGGGGATCTAGGGGAATCTTTGACACTCTAAACGAATCTTCAAATAATCTTTGAAAATCTAGGGGAATCTTTATAGAAACCTTGAAAATCTAGGGGAATCTTTGACAGTAGGTGTGTTCTACAATGGAATCTTCATAGAATCTAAGAGAATCTAGAAGAATCTACATGGAATCTTGGAGAATCTAGAGGAATCTTAGGATAATATTTGGGAATCTAAGGGAATCTCAAGAGAATATTTAAGAATCTAAAGGAATCTAGAGGAATCTTGGAATAACCTTTGGAATCAAGGAAATGTCAAGAGAATCCTAACGAATCTATGGGAATCAAATGAATATAGAGGAATCTAAGAGAATCTTCAATAAATGTTTGAGAATCGGGGGAATCTTTATGGAATCTTAGAGAATCTAGTGGAATCTTGATAGAATCTAAGGGAATCTAGGAGAATCTACATAGAATCTTAGGGAATCTAAAGGAATCTTTAGATAATCTTTGAAAATCTAGGGGAATCTTTGTAGAACCTTAAGAATCTAGGGGATGTTTATGGAATTTTAGGGAATTTAGGGGGAATCCAAGGGGATCTAGGGGAATCTTTGACACTAGGTGTGTTCTACAAGGGGATCTTCATAGAATCTAAGGAAATCTTGAAGAATCTACATGGAATCTTGAGGAATCTTAGGATAATCTTTGGGAATCTAGGGGAATCTCAAGAGAATCTTTAAGAATCTAAAGGAATCTAAGGGAATCTTCATAAAATCTTTTGAGTATCTAGAGACTCTTGGTGGAATCTTGGAGAATCTCTATAGAATCTTCATCGCATGACTTTAAAATTGACTTCTACTCGAATTTGTACAATTCCTCGAGGAAAAATCCGCGGATCTTGGGGAATATAAGCGAACATTGATGGAATCTCATAGTATCTAGGGAAATTTTTCTAGAGTCTTTGGAGAATCTTGAAGAATCTTTATAGGATTTTCGTTGGATGACACTGCATTTGGCTTCTAGTCGAATTTGTACAGTCCCTCATAGTACAATAACTTGTATAGATATATTATTAATATTACATATTACACCATTGAACGACATCCCAGATATCAAAAAATTGAACCATTGAATTAACACCCCCCCCCTCCCGGCCCCCTCCCCCTGTTGTTTTTGTTATGGTTGGCGAGGAGCTTCAAAGACATACGCCCATACATGTATTCCGTACATTTCTACGATGCATTTTCACAACCTTTGGTTTAATCCTATCTTGCTTATCTTGTTAAAACTCGCTAAAAAATGAGTCACCCTTAACGATGGCCAAGATTGCCCAAAATCGACATCCAAACAATCCGAGCTTGCTGATGGACGTCTTGCATGAATATCAACAAAAACAACTAGAGGGGGCCTGGAGGGTGTTAATTCAATGGTTCAATTTTTTGATATGTGTGAATAAGATGAAGTTAACTTGTGGTAGCCTATTTTGACTTCAAATCCGTTGTTTGAGTGCTATGCAAACCATATATTCTTATTATCTATGTACATTGTCAGATATATGACAATGTCCTTTTTGTATACTCAAATATTGTATCTTTATGCAAATTTGTAGATGTCTATATTTTTTCCTTATAGCAACTACTAAAAAATTGCATCAGATTAGTAGCAACAGATGGCAGCTCATGTAGCAACACATGTGGCAGTACAATTCGTAGGAAAGGTAGCAGCACGTGGCTGCACAGGTGGTAGCAAGATGGTAGCATGGGTGGCAACATGGTAGTAGCAAGAGTGCTAGTAGAGGTAGCAGCTAGAGTGGCAGCAGAGGTGGCACATTTGGGGCAGCAAAGGTGGCAGCCATATGGCAACACAAGTGGCACCTTAGGTGAAACAGAGATCGCGGCCATGTAGCAGCAAAGGTGACAGCAAGTGGCTGCATATGTGGCAGTAAGAACCATCACAAATGGCACCCTAGGTGGTAGCAAGAGTGCTAATAGAGGTGACGCTAGAGTGGCAGCAAGAATGGCATATTTGGAGCAACTAAGGTAACAACCTCTTGGCAGTATAGTTGCAGCAAGTAGCACCCATGTGGCAGCAGCCATGTGGTAGCATAGGTGGCACCCTAGATGGCATCATAGGTAGGAGCATAGGTGGCAGCAAGAGGCATCAAGAATAGTGGCAGCGATAGCAGCTATGTGGCAGTATAGGTGGCACACCAGTTGACAGCATAGGTGGCACCAAGCAGTGTCACAAATTGACAACCGAGGAGTTCTCTTTGCAAAAAAGGTTGTCACAAAGTTGTCAATGAAAAACATCAATTGTCAAATGTAAATTTTGAATGTTGTCAAATGAGAACTCAATTGAATTAAGTTGTCATATGAGAACTCTAAAATACCTTTTTCATTAGATATTATTATTCATTATTTTTCATTCTTTATGGGTTTTTTTTGTATCTTCTATTCTTGACCATTGATCTCTGGAATATCCCATGTTTTATGCCAGATCAAAGGCCATTACTTTTTCCATCAAAAATTCGCTTGCCACTTGCAATGGTCCAAACCGGACACATGGTTGGAAGGCAAAAAAAAAACAAAAAATGTGCAAACACAAAAAAGCAATGGGGTGTGGGCACCAAGCCTTCACCAGCCATTCCGTGTTCTGGATCTACTCCGGCTTCAATCTTTGCCCCAAAACACCCAGTTGCTGCTGCAAATGCAAAACTCTGTTGCCGTCAAAAAATCCTCCTACAATCCGAGGCCCCTTCAATCCTTGCCCCTTCAATCCAGGAAGATTTCTTCCGTGGGCATGAAGATTGATGGCTCCGTGAAATAGAGCTCAAGACGCCCGGACCGCTTTTCACTCCCTCGGCCACCACAAAGCCACCGACAATGATTTATTCGGAGGATGCAGGGCCGACCGATCAAACTTTTTTCGGTCACTCTTCCTTTTCTCACCCAGTAATGCATGATTTGTCGATTCATCATGGCGGCAACGGCTTACTCTTCCCTTGCTTGGAAGGCCGGCCCTGCCCAAAGAAGATCCAGGCCGGCCCTGCCCAAAGAAGAAAGCGGCATGCTTTCTTATCCTTCTATTCTTAAACCATGCCTTAGCCGATTTCTTGAACGCTCAAGCCAACAAGCAGCCGATTTTTGGAATTCTCGGCCGACAAGCAGCTCAAATCAACAAAAAAATACGCTCTGCCTATGATTTTTCATACAATACCCAGCCTAAATCTAGGCTAAACCATCGGTGAGATACCCTCCCCAAATACCAAAGAAAATAATTAGAACATTATGAGAACTCTAAAATATCAAAAACTTGTTAAGAAAAAAAATGAAGCAAGTTGTAAAAAAGAAAAGAAAAGTCGCATTTAATTAAAGTGGGTCACATGAGATTCCCACTTTTTTTTGGAACCCTGTTATTTTACACGAAAAGGACGAGCGAAAAGTTTTCGGCCTCTATAACTATCCAAAATTTGAGTATTTCTGTGTTAGGTTAGTGTTAGTTTGAGTTCTTGGCATACACCCTGCAGCAGCAGTCCATGACTGCCGGATGCTACAAGGCTGCCATGCTCATGATCACAAAACAAGAACAAGACAAAGAAAAATGTACAAAGAATGAAGGAAACGTGAGCTAATGAGGCTCTCCAAATTTGAGATAAAACACAAAGTACAAATGAAGAGGGCTCCGGTCTAATATAATTGTAGACCGCAAATCTGAGCCGCACATCTAACTAAATCTAATCCCTACACTTATGTTAACCTAATCATGCCAAGTCACCGCCACCCATCGACACCTAACATGCATGCACCTAACATGTGCATGCACAATGTTAACCACTAGGTGGTTAACATTTGCCTCCCCTAAAAAGTTTTAGCACAAAACACATGTACGTACTTTTATAAAACAAGTCCGACAATTACAACATGGTGCCAAAATTTTAGGGAGAAAATGATGGTAATGGTTGGGTGGTGTCGCCAGTAAAAGAGCTTCATGAATGTGGATGGCCTAATAAGATCCTAAGGAATGTCGATGTAGAACATAGATCTTGGGCAAAACATAAAGACCATCCCCTTATATCATGGGTAAGTCACATTTAAAAAATTGCCCAAAATTCCACTTAAAAAAGAAGGAAGGGGGTCTTTAAAAGGTAAACACCAAAATGCCTCCCCAATATCAACCATAAAGTTTGAGCATAAAATTTGCTTGAGCTGAATGCTTTAGCGTGGCGTGACATGGCGTGGCGTGAGGATGGCTTGAAGCAGCGTGTGGAGCTGTGGACATAAGCAAAGCGTGGCCTCTGCGGGTTCAAGGCTTGAGTTTAAAAATGCATGGTTGTGTCCCCCCGTGATTGGCCATAGAAAAGTGGAACGAGCGTGGACTTTTCGTTCTGGCGTGGGCGTGAGCATGGAAACAAAGAGCATGAGCATGGCATAAGCGTGGCTTTGGCGTGAACAAAAATATGGCGTGGCGTGGGCAAACGTGAACAAAGCGTGGGCCTTTAGCCGTGGACCGTAGGCGGCAGCACTTAATAAGCGTCGGCCACGTGGTTTTGGCCCTGGGTTGGCGTGGCGTGGAAACAAAGGGAGCGTGGCGGTGGCCGTGGCCCGTGGTCAATAGCATGAGCGTGAGACCAAAAACTTTGGCGTGGCCCGTTATCGCATTCTTCACAAATATGAGAGGCCTAAAAAGCCTCGAACCACGAAAAAATGCCCCGCTATGGCAATAACTGGATTCTTCTATTTCAAGAAGCTTGTTCCACACCCTTCTTTTGAGGGGCGATGAAATAATGAGTCATGAAGATCGGGCCTATATTCCTGATCTGGAAAACTTGAAGTCGGGCAACCCGCCAAGTTTAATTAAAGAAGCGGGGGTGAAGAAAGTTGGGAGCCGAGAATAGGTTATGGCGGGTGTGATTTCGGCATTCTAAACCGAAAGTAAAGAGATGCTTCGATCTTGGCAAATCGGCTTCAAGGTTGCTTTGAAGACCTAATATGAAGATCACAGGGCGAGGAATCTGCTCCCTATTATGCCTAAATTGTGCTCTTTTCTTTGATAACCTTCCTTGTATTAGCGGATGCTTCCGATAGCGTGATGAGACCCGGAAATGTCATGGTCAATTTAGGCTTAGCAGGAGGATGGGGCTGGCCAAAAGGGCTGGGCCCTCTTTGAAAATAATTAACAGAATGAAGCCCATAAAAATGTTTACGAGTTAGCATGAATACAGAGCATGATTTGGGATAAAGCTGGAATAGCTTGGAATCTTGTGAGGCACAGCTAGGATAGGTAAAAAAATGTAACGCCGCCTTTGAATCTGCTTCAACCGCTTTGTAAGAAATCGACATTTTTGAAAAACAGAGCCAATAGAGCTAAGCCGCCATATATTGTTGAATGCCCGCCCCCGAGAGGATGTCGAAACCCGAGGTGTCTTTGTAAATAGGAACTTACCATTTGCTATCACGTAACGAGCGAGCGGTGGCCATGATATTCCTTGAGTGCATGCGATTCTTGACAAGATATGGACTATAAGGCATGAAAAAACGAAATTGATAGATTAACTCGCTCCAAATATGCTCAAATTTGATCACGCAATATACTAACACAAAGGGTGATGCGGTATAGATGCCGAATGTCAAGCACCGCAGGATGCTTGCCCATTTGCGCATGAATGAGAGATGGGGGCTAGCCATAGAGCTGGCCCTCTTAAAAAATTGAAGATGAAGGGAGACAAATTTGAGCCCGAATACTTGAAGAAAGCCCTTCCCATCACAGCTTGTGGTGTAAAAACAGAGCTTTGTCCACCATGAATAACTCGGCCAAAACTAATTTTGCCACTGGTTCGGAAAGAACTTTGAGAAAACAGAGCTCAAAAGCACCCAAAAATGTTGCGAACAGGCAAGAAGAGCCGTTGGGCCTCTTCCTTTCTTCTTTTGGTATGCCCAAAACATGAAGAATAAAAGATTTTTTCTTTGTCTTTGTCGCGAAGAAAACAAGTGCGGTTTTTGCGAAAGAGAAGATAACAAAAACGAATCAATAGGGTTTTTCTCGAGAAGCTTTTGCGGGGAGAGGAGTCTTTCATCACCACTCCCAAAATCCTTGACTATAAAACTGTGCTTGCTGCACCACGAAAAACAGAGGTTTGAAAACTCTTTTCATAACGAGACTAAATGCAAACGAAAGGATTTGACAAAAAAGGGCCTCGGCCCGGACCATTCAACAACCGGTTGGGCCAAATAAAGGGGATTGAAAGGGTTGAGAGTAATATACAAGGAGGATTCAAAAACTGATGATGATAAGAGCAGCAAGGACAACAGCAAAATAGCAAGGCTGAAGAAAGTGATCACTGAGGCGAACCGGCATAAAGCTTTCCCGGTGTTAGTTTGAGTTCTTGGCATACACCACTGCGGCCGATCCATGAGCTGCCGGATGCTACAAGGCTGCCATGCTCATGATCACAAAACAAGAACAAGACAAAAAAAAATGTACAAAGAATGAAGGAAACGTGAGCTAATGAGGCTCTCAAATTTGAGATAAAACCCGAGTACAAAATGAAGAGGCTCGTCTAATATAGTGTAGACCGCCGTCTGAGCCATACATCTAACTAAATCTAATCCCTACACTTATGTTAACCTAATCATGCCAAGTGTCGGATCGCACCACCATCGACACCTAACATGTGCATGCACCTAACATGTGCATGCACAATGTTAACCACTAGGTGGTTAACAGTTAGGTCCAAGCATCCTATATCTTTCCCTCTGTTTTCTCGGATCGTGAATCAAGAACGCCAAGAATACAACTCAAACAAAGGAATTTCATTACACACTGAAAACAAAGTTATGGTTTGAAAAAAAAAAATTAATAATAAAATTATATAGTTACAACGTATTTTACATCGGACGTAGAGACTATGGCAATCTTGCTGTCACTACAGTTACATCATCATGGTAGGTGGTCCACCTTATAGGAAGAACGTGCGGGGCTTCTTCTTGCCATCTATAAGCTTTGGGGGCAACCTGAAGAACGTGAAATGCCTCACGAGGAGATGCCTCGTGAGCCACCCACTATCCTGTCCAACCAATTTCTCCACTCTCCTCTCGCATCTTTTCATCAATTGCCGGGTCGAATATGCTCATTCCCCAACCTCCGTGGATGTCACGCAATACTTTCAAGATCCTCTGAGCTTTCTGGAGTTGCGAAATGTTCTTCCTCTCTTCCTCATCCCTTGAGGTCCCATAGCGTCTGCAATCATGTGACGGCCCCAGCTCCTATACGATGCCCCGACCGTATACAAACTGGAGATCATCCTCAAACCAGCATCGCTGGCGACATGAGGCCCGTCCACCTAACATCGGGTTCTTGCTTTGGTGGCCAGGGACCCATGAGGGGAAGAATGGGCGTGTCATTCATCCCGTCTCCCCGGATCGATCTAGGCTGCGGGCGTAAACACACATGAGCACATGACATCAATCAACAATAACAACCCACCTCGAAGGGTGGTCCACCATATCACGAGCTGCAACAACCCATCGGTACATCAACATAACATGGGGAATCCTACCCGTGGGGACTCTTGGGGAAAGACCGGCCCGGCTTGGTCTCCTGATAACAATGGGGCGAAATTCATGGTAAATGGATTTGGCTGGCATAGAACATGGTCGTTGGGTAGTCCACTCCATCCGCCCCTCCATTGCATACTTTGCGGATAGGCTGAAAAGTATTGGAGCCCCGACCGTAGCTTTGCCGGGTTCATAGCCAAAGAGGCTACTACCGGGTTGCATCTCCCGGCCCCGATGAGGCGGGGAGGAGATCACTCTCCTCCGAAGGTTCATGCCAAACACCAGGAGAGCTAGAGAGCCACCGCCGATCTCGACTTGAACCCCTAGAAGATGACGCGATCACCCAAGAGGTGTCGAGCCCATACCCCCCGCCTCCGCACGCGGTGCAGGGGGTATTAGGCCTAGCCCACAATGTTCCCGGCCGTCGCTCACAGGGGAGGGATCAAGGTGATCGGACAAGCCCTTCCTTGTCGGCCAGTCTAGCTCGGGCCCACCCACGGCCGGTGGGCTCTTATGCACCTGCAGCGCGTGGGAATTAATGGGCTAAAACTATGATCATACAACTACTTGGGCTCACGGGTCTCTACCCCCTTCCCAATACACAAGAGTGGGCGATAGAATGTCAAAACATCATCACAACGCAATCCCAAAAATAATAGAATACATCTATTCTAATCTACCCAATCATACATGGTTAGGTTCCTTTTGTAGTGTCTATCATTCTTAGGGTCGTAGGGGCTTAAGCCCTAAAGCTAAGAATGAATGCTAAACCCACTGAAAGAGGCCTGATAACTCGGATCTACCTATTGAATCAACCACCCACCGCATCTTGGCGGCTCCCACCTCTCCTGCGTCCATCATGTCGCAGATCTGGTCTGGCGATCTTGGATCGAAATGCAACTGGGAGATCCGACTTCCTGCTTCCGTTTGAGGAAATGCATCCTCTGCTGCTCAATCCGAGACTTCGAGTCCGAGAAACCCAAAGGGTTTCCCTTTTAGGGTTTATGCCCCTTTATCTCCATGCATTTGGGGCTGGTCCCTTTTGGTCAATGGGTCATTGCCACGTGGCAAAGGGATTATATTCACATGTTGCTTTAACATGTGCAATATAATGGTTCACAAGGTCGTACCCTAGGGTACTACCCTTTGATGCCGCCCGTGTTACATGTCGCCTCAGTGACATGTACTAGTGACGTGTCGATATAATATATGTATTCATCACAGGTATGTTATCTTTGGAACGTCACATTCTCCCCAACTTGATTGATCTTGCCCCGCAAATGCGAGTCTCCCACCTTGGGATCTTCTTGTCACGCCCAACCAACTTGATGCATACAATTTATTACTATTATACTTACACAATTATTAGAATTACTCTAAGGTAATATTTTTAAAACATTACTAGGACATTGCATTATCCCAATAACTTATCAATTCATAACTCTATTAAAGCAAGGTGCTTATTAGCCTTACTTAAATACATTTAAGTTTATCAAGATTTAATAATTTCATATACAATTATCCTTGAGGTACTCTTCATTCCTTGCAACACATTCCAACAAAAACTTGTGTTGCAAGTCTTCCGTTAGCTCGACCTCCTTGCCCCCTCGAGCTCTATTGGCCCTGTAGTCGACACTACATTAATACCATTTAATTATTAACAAAAAATTATGGTTATAAGGTAACCACCCATCTAATTAACTAAATGGATGCATGACTAATCTCCCGGCGTGGGAAGAGGATGCTTCTTCCATCGTGGGTTTGTGGAGGCAGCCTATAATGCCTAGGATGACACTCATGCCTACACCTTTAGTGGCCTTTGGCGTGAAGGATGGCGTCCTCCCGTGTTGGTGCGTGAAGGATCCTTCCTCGGTAGGCATTGACTAGAGATGCTTTCCTATCAATGCATTCTGAATGACCTCTTATCTCGAGGTGGAGTCTACTTCTGCGGGATTGAGTAGACTTTTTAATCTACCTTCTACTCATCCAAAGCGGACAGCGGTCATGCATACATTGACATTCCACCCGTCCTGAGATCACCGTAGTGGTCTCATCATCGGTAACAACGCGTGCAACCCATACCTAGCATAGAACATCGTGATTAACAAAACTGCATGATTTCTGCCGGCTCTTTTTAATGCATCACGATTAACATAATTACCCTAAAGGTAATATTTATGAATTAACATTATCATGAGTATCGGATAGTACAATTATATTTACTCTAAGCTTTGCAATGTTTAAGGACTTTTTTTAGATCGCGATTATTTAAACAATAACCCCGATTTAGACTTATTATTACATAGACAAGGTTTTAATTATCATACACAAGAATTAGATGTGCTTCTTATTCTCTTCCTTGGGTCTGCATTACCCTTGGAGTATATCCTAAGATGCACCTAAGTATATCTGAATTCTATTTTCTATTTATATTTACAAGGACCGAGGGTCATATAGCTATCCTTGGAAGGAATTGTATCCTTGCGAAGGATTAATTAACATGCTACCTCACATTACGTTGTTATTTAACTTATTTCCCTATGATACATATACATACAACAACTTCTATGCAGTTATTAGGGTCTATATTTAACTTATCAATAAGACACATTAAAGCTTATAATGCATGCGCACCCTTACCTAAAAGCTAGAAAATCCACCCATTGAGCGGCGTCGAGGTAATTTGGAGATGACTTGGTTTGCATTGCTCCCATAGTTTTGTTCCACTTCATTGGTGTAGTTAGCTACTACGTCGGTCTTATGCGTTGAAGGCTTCTGTGAGCACAAGGTATCTATCTATCTTCGCTCGTGTTAAGCCCGGCCATTCTTGGGAGTGAACTCTATTCTCACGAATTAGATCAATTCGATGTAAAAGTCGTTCAATCATAGATTGAGCCCTCCCACTTTCTTTGAAAAGAAAATGGTCACGCACCCCTTCAATGGCGATGTGCACAGCGTCATATCTATTCTCTCCTTAAGGGTTATCGCTTCTTACTTGGCGCATTAATTTACTAGCCTTAGGCTGACATATATAGCCATCTAAGATGGATGCACATATTATGTTATCATTTATTTCAATATAGTTATGGGTTACCTACTTAGTTAGAGCGATTCTAAACCACAAGGTTTTGTCATCATGACAATTCCTTTTTGTCTCAAAAGACTATTTGATTACTATAATTCTTATTTTAGATGTACCTTACATGTATTATTCTTTTTATATTCTAGAGATTCCCCCTTTCTTAGTTATTTTAAACTCTTGAAATATTCCTACCAATCCGGATTGATTACCATGTCGTAACAAGTTGGCGGACTTGTTAGATTACTTCTTTTCTTTTAGGTTGGATTATTCTTTGGAGGTGCTAGATTTATACATGGTCAACAATTATCCAGTAATGATTCCTTCTTAGCGAGGTGATCAATCTCACCAAGTGGTTTCAATATGTTGGGCGTCATTAACAATGGAGTGTATAATTTTAGTCACTCCTATCGTTTCCTTCCCAATCCTTGATGCTTAGCTCAATATTGGGCAATCCTTCGGCCCGAATATCAGGCAATGCCTTCCTAATCCCAATATGGATGTTGTCGTCGTACATTTTAACCTACTAGGCCCCATGGCCTTAGATCCCCGAGCTTGCTAGAAGCTCATCCACTCGTTGATTACTTGAAGTAGCAAGATGCGTTCTTAGAAATTAAATTTCGATGCCGGTCTCGCCAGTGGTGGCTCCCCTTTGATGTAGAGGTTGACTTTGTTAGATTAAGAGCCTCTCATTCTTGGTGGCTTGATGATGTAGTTGATCACTTGGAAATCTTCCATGCCCGCTTTTTCAAAAGCTTGAAGGTGGCCCGATGAAAAAAAGATCTTTCATCTTGAACTTTTGTCTTGTAGCGGCTAAAGGACAACTCGTATCCGATATTGTTTCTTCGACTCCATCGGCGTCTCATCGTCGAGTCCTCTTGTTACTGAAGAGTGTTGAGGATGTTGATTGCTTCACCCACCGCAGAATTGTCGACATCTCTTCCTTTGATTTGTTACACTATGGGAGGAAGGAATAACAAAGGGAACTATATATGCAAAAGCATATGGCTTGCATAATTACAATTACTACTAGAAGTATTAAGTCCCCTTGTACTTGCCTCCCTTGAGGTTGCACACCTACTCATGGTAATAATCATCCGGTGTTCCTCGTATGATGGTGTTGGCGATCTATATCCTCCCTATTTTATCGTCGGCTTCATTACTCGGGGTAACTTGTTGATATGCTTGGGCCCTCAGATGTTTTGTCGGCTATGGCTGTGCAGCTTTTACATCACATTCTAACTAAAGGTGTCTTTGGTGTGATGCTTACCGACATTTCGGTCTGCTTCGATCACGTTCTCGGGCGGTAATTGTTCCCCTTCATGATGCTTGGAAGCTATTTGGGCGTCTCTTGGGGGCTGTCTTCCTTTGGCTATGCTCCTCACGGAGTTGTTCTCTTAGGTTGTTCTTTGAATCGTCCATCCTTGGGTTCACCAAGTTGCATGCAAGTCGCGTGCAAGTTATCGGCTCCGCCCTCGCCTCACCTAATTGCTTCTCCATCGGACTTCCAATCTTCCTTGTTTGATCCCTCGGTCACATGGCTTGGACATTTATCCACGTTCCTCGGTGCTATCTCCGTCTTCTTGTCTTGAGGTACCCTCGGTGGTTTTGATTGTGCGTCGGTTTTGATCCTCCATTTGCCTCTAGGGCGCCGTGGAAGAAGTCGGTTGCTAGCACTTCTCCCGACTTCGGTTCACGACCTTTGTCCCTCTATGCGTAATGGGTCTCTCTGTCAAGTAAAGCTTCATGGCTCTGCCTCTCTCCTCCTTGGCTATATTGTCGGGATGATGGATCCCTTATATCTGCGACTTGACCCTTGAGTTGAAAAGTACACGCCTTAGATATACTCTTGTCGTTGAATAGCCTGGCTATTATCTTGAACTCTCTTTTTGAAGGTGCTTGATTGCTATCCTTATCGTTAAAATTAACCGAATGCTTCTACCTTGGGCGTTTGGCGTGCCACATGTCGGAGATATGATGCGGCTTCTTCTCTTCTAATTCTTGGTAGGATTACTGGCGAAGCCATCACCCTAGTTGTTGAAGGCATATCTTCGTCGCGGATTGCCTTTAGTAGAAGTGCATCTCCATATAACACCGTGTCATGGCGCATCACCCTATATTACCACAAGGTGGAATTATGGTTGTCGAGATGTTGCCTTCTTAGTTGGCTCGTTGATGTCGGTCGTTCCTCCTTCTATTGTTGAGGCCACTTTCGTGTCATAAGTTCGTCAAAGTGTTGCGGCTGCCACAGCGGTAGTGGTTAATACAGCGATGTCACAGTCTTGGCGGTGATGATCTTGACATGACCCGGTGTTGTCTTATTCGACATTGGGTGGATGGTCTTCTACTTGAGGGCACTTCTCGAAGTGTTTGGAGTCGAAGGTTTGCTTGGGCTCGTCGTTTCTCCCTCGTTACTTGCTCTTCCATTTGATCTTGGGCTATAGTTGTGCTTCCTTGCTTCCTCATTTGGTAGTGAAGTGAAGGAGCTTCGATCTAAAGCTAAATCCAGTAAAACCACGACTTTAAACTCATGTTTCTCCACTATATCTGTGGAGCACCGGATATACAATAGACATATCGCATTTACATTTGGGATTTTAATTCATCCACCTTTTCAAAACAACTTCACGAAGATCTACTTAAATGTTTATACTCCTTTAGGTTTCCCTCCTCCTATCGCGTTTGATCCTTCGGTTTTTTTGCATCTTCTTCGTTACGGTTGACTCGGAGTTCCTTGAGATGCTTGCTACTATTGTTGAGCTTCATGTCTAATCCGGCTTCGTCACCCAAGTTGCGAAGAGTGTTCGTCGATGTGATCCCTAGAAAAAGATGCTCCTCCTTAATGTGTATGTCCGTTAAGTAGAATCGCGGTGACATCCAACGTCCCTATATGCGGTGTGTCATTGCAATGTTGTCGTCGCGGTGCCATTGATCGGTTGATCACTGGCTGTTGCGATCGGTAGTTCTTGAATGTCTTCGAGCTCTGAGATGGTGGTTGGGTGAAATGTGGCATTGTCATTCCTCCGTTAGGTTGAATTTACGAATGCGCCCACTGATTGGGCTTTGCTTCATTCCGAGGTCGTCTCTGTGTAAAGAAGTGTGGTCATCTCCATTGCACCTACCTTAGCTCCTTCACAGTTTGCCTTTGCGTGATTTGTACTGGCTGGCTAGGTCATCTCCTCCGTCCTTTGGGTCCTATCCATTCAGTCTAGCACTCCTTGGCGGCGTCGTAAAGTCGTCCTTCCTTTGGTTTCTAGGTGTTTACGGGTCGAATTCTTTGTTCGAGCGAATATTCTCCTCCTTGATCTTGCTCCTAATCTTTGATATAGGCCTTCAAGTTGGAGATGTTCCTTCCACGATATCGTCTCCTTCCCCTCATGGTCTCCTACTTTTGGAACCGATGAAAGTTCTCCTGTGGTGCAAGGGAGGGCGGAAATAGATCGGTCAACCTTAGGTGCTTTGTGGTTTTAGCTTGGTTGCTCCTTTTGTTGGCGTTGCATTACATTAAGCGAGCTGCTGGGCTGCAGGTCGTGGTTGTCTTCCCTCCGGTTTCTATCGCTCACATTATTAGCCATGACTTCTCTCCTCGATGAAGATTATGCCCTCGACCTTAGCTCGTGATGCCAGCGTGGCATCGATGTCCCTGCGCTTCACCTTTTGTATTTTGCTGCCTTGCATTCTTCCATTTGGAAACTCGTAATGGCGTCGAGGTTGGTGAAGGCATCGAGATCCCTCTTCGATGTGACCTGCGTGGGCGTGGTGGCTGGGAGGTTGACATTTAGAAAATTCTTGATGCCGTTGGTTACCAAATATTCTTCCCATTTGATGAAGATTGATGATAGGCGGTGGTGTTACTGTTCTACTCGTTTTGTCGGTTGAGGTGTTTGTCGTTGTGCTTCCCTCTCTTGGGTGCGCCTTTTTGGTCTCCTCTCCTTATGCATGCGGCGACTCGGCTGGGACCTTGATGTCTTCAAAAAGTTGCGCCTCTAGCTCTTTCGTGGCTCACCCCCTGTACTTGAAAGCAAACGGCTACAAGTATATTCTAGAGTCTAAGGGTCCACTTGAAGGGGCTCTCCTACAACATTTTGGGCTCTATAAGCAAGCAAGATGGCTCGGCGACATTACGAGACATATCTATAATCTCCAAGTCTATGGACATTAGGGGCGGTGGTATGGCATGAAATGAGGGTTGTTTTGCAAAACCTCCATGATGTTTGAGGCATACTCTAAGGTCCTAGCAAAATTGGTTTGGGGGAGTCCAATCTCTACACATGGGTGACTTGGGCAGCTCTAGACTCTAGCTCCTTTCTAGGTATCCCGGCAATAGGGAGTGTCAATGTGGCGGCTGGATAGGTCAAAGATGACGCATCACCCAAGAGGTGTCGAGCCCATACCCCACACCCTCAGCGGTGCAGGGTAGGCCCTAGCCCACAATGTTCCCCTACTGTCAGCACAACCGGAGGGATCAACTATGATCGAACAAGCCCTTCCTTGTCGGCCGGTCTAGCTCCGCCACCCATGTACCAAAGGGCTTTTATGCCAGCCGCGTGGGAAATTAATGGGCTAAAACTATGATCATACAACTACTTGGGCTCTGGGTCTCTACCCCCCTTCCCAATACACAAGAGTGGCGCATAGAATGTCAAAACATCATCACAATAGAACTGAAAATAATAGAATACATCTATTCTAATCTACCTAATCATACATGGTTAGGTTCCTTTGTTAGTGTCTATCATTCTTAGGCTGTAGGGGTTAGCCTAAAGCTAAGAATGAATGCTAAACCTACTAAAAAGAGGCCTGATAACTTTCGGATCTACCTATTGAATCAACCACCCACCCGCATCTTGGCGGCTCCCACTCCTCACGAAGCGTCCATCTTTGATCTCGATACTGCTGATCTTGGATCGAGCTACAACACAGGAGATCCGACTTCTGCTTCGCTCGGTAGGAATGCATCCTCTTTGCTCAATCGAGACTTCGAGAACCAAAGGGTTTCCTTTTTAGGGTTTATGCCCCTTTATCTCCACGCATTTAGGGCTGGTCCCTTTTTGGTCAATGGGTCATTGCCACGTGGCAAAAAGGGATTATATTCACATGTTGCTTTAACATGTGCAATATAATGGTTCACAAGGTCGTACCCTAGGGTACTACCCTTTACGGTCGCCGTGTACATGTTGTGTCGAGTTAGACATGTACTAGTGCGCGATTATAATATCGTTATTCATCGCGTATGTTATCTTTGGAACGTCTAAATCACGAAAGCAAGCTTATCCCAAAGCCCTGGTAAGAGTGAAGCTTGAGCGGGATTTGTGCCATGTGTCGAGCCACCTAGAACAAAGAGAGTCTATGGTTAACAATTACAGTGCCATTAGTCATGAGTAACGAAGAAAAGGATACAGAATTCAAAATAGATTGGAGAGCATTCATTCCATATAGGTGCATCCAATCATACACAAAAGCATACAAACGGTCTCATCATTGGGACAAGCAGTGCCTTTCTCAACTCCGAGTCAAGAAAGGCCCTAGGAAGTCAATGTACAAGTATTTTCATTACAAAATATAATACAATTGTTCATGTTTCTTTCAAAACTTTACAGGATTTTGCTATCTGAAATCAGAGGTCACTAATCTTGATCACCATAATATTTCCCTTCCATAACCTCATAATTGTGCTGCTCTCCGGATCAACCTGCTTGAGGTTCAGATAGTTCCTAATCACATCGGCCACAAGAATGAAAAACAGGGATTCTGCCAATGCCGGAACGAGATTTTAAGACAACCACACATCTGTTTCATGCTCTTCTGATCGATAACTCTTTGCAATGATTGTATTGTTCGTGTTATGATAGCACTTGTAGGTGGTGTCGCCTATGATGATCATGTTTGTGTTTGTCAAAATCTTGGTATGCTTCATAAACTCTTTCCAGCCTTTTCACATAATAGGCTTCCCCTTCATGATGGCAAGATCGAGGTCTGGCACATGCTCGACCCTTTCGTTTCCCCAAATAAATTTAAACTTCAAAACGGGCAGGCCGAGTACACCAAGAACACTGACAACATTTTTCTTTGTCGTACAAGACCATATGGCCACTTCGAATCCCCGGCCCAGGCACCATTGAATAACCTCTTTTGCTTGAGGCCGAGGATAGACGATCTTAGACCCTACCTTTGTCAACTTCTGTGAGGTGTTAAGCTCAGGGACATCACCATGCTGGTATACTGCAGCCAAGACTCCATTCACGTCAAAAATTACAAGTTTAGTGGGCCCATCTGGATCCCAGTTCGAGTTTGGCTCTGACCAAATTTCTTGATCGGGATCCAGAGCCGGAATCATTATTCCTTCATATTTCTTGATGGTCCCACTATCTTGTACTGGACTACCTTTTTTGGATGCAGTGTCCTCCTGTGCAATTGAATCGCCAGCAGATCCCTGTGATCGTGACAATGATCCTGATTGATTTCGCTCGATGTCTCTGGAATGATGAAGACCATCAGTTACGAAAGGAGGTTCTCGACTCACGAGTCGAGAAAAGATTCATGTGAGAAATCGGAAAAACGTTAAGACTTGTAGGGTTTCTCGACTCGCGAGTCGAGAAACCCCTTGAAAAGAAAAATAAAGTAACCTTAGTAGAAAATTCTCCATTATTTGTTTCGCTGCGAGTTCGTCTAAACCTTCGATATGTGAGGGTTCACCTTGGCTATCATCTTTATCTCCATCATCTTCGTCCTTACTACTTCCAGCAATCTTCCTGTCTTGAAAATGGTAATGAAGCTGATCCAGGTATGACGTAATGGTCTCAACCAGGTCCTTGTATAGCCCCTTGAGAAAACATATCATTCATGTAAAGTGCTGTCTTTATATAGATTTCAATACATTGTCAACACCCATGTGCTAAGTGTTGAATCACTGTTGTTTCAACACATTATGCTTAGTCAACATATTTATATTCTAATCGAGAATAAACTCAGGCCTTTTTTCCACAGTAGTCGCAAAATACGATTGCCATATACCATATATGACACCATTTGTGACTCGGGGGCTAAAAATGAGACACACAAATTGAATCTTGCTTTTCCACTGCATGGTAGTCATAAAATATGACACCACTAAAATACTAGTGGAAACCATGAAAAAATAAGATACGTCTTATTTTTAGTTATATTTCAAGCGGGGGAAATCCCTCGGAATAAAATAAGACTCCATTTACAATCCAAACCTATCCCGAACCTAAATAAGACATATCTTATTTTCATAGTGGAAAAGTGAATTTTTTTAAGACAATAGGTGGCCATCATTTGATAAAATATGTGACTTTTAAAAATAAGACTACCGGGGAGAAAGGGCCTCAATAAGAGTTTGTTAGCTAAACAATCCTATTATTATAAATGGAGAATTTCAAGATTATATCTCCTCTTCGTTGTTACTCCAATTTTAGTATTAGGATTTCTTGATAACAGGAAATCAAGGGAAGATCCAAAATAGAGAATAGAATGGAATGTGTATATATTAATGAGGCCAACAACATGGTTACATATACAAAATGAATAGTCAATATACATGACTCTTATCTACGTCCAAAGACTTTCCTATAACAAGTGCCATGTAAGCATGCCACTTGGCATGCCACCTCAGCTTGTAGCTTGATCTATATGATCACTAATCCTATATTTTGGCACTCAATGGATCGAGAACGATGAACTCTCATCTGGCAAATCTCCCTCTTGATGGAGAGAATTAAAATGCCCTTTAAATTTTTCTCAATTCTAGACTACTAGATCATATAATACTAATTGAGGAGACTAAAGCATGTAAGTTAGACCACCTCCCCCTTGATCTAAAACATCCGAGGAATGCTAAGATCTTACACAGGGATCCTCACTATACACCTATAGAATTTAACGCCAAAACACTGCACACAGAGTAATTTAGTAGAAATTCTTCTCAACAACCATGGGCCTTCGTCGCGACAAAAGTTTCCTAATTTTAAAATCAATCCCTTATTCTTGTCATTAATTTCCACGTCATACCTATATGATGTGTAATCAGTTTTTTCTGCATCCTTTGCTTGAGCGACGATCTTTGAGCATTCTCAGGGCTACCGCAACTTTTAGACAAATCTGAAGCGCATGTAAGGCGTCTTCTGCAACTCCCCCTGACATCGGCTCTGCCTTAACAACTACTTTTGCTGCCCTCATAAGCGTCCATTCAGCAAATATAATAGATCTGAGAGGAGGATTCCATGGTTTCGCCATCTTCGTCTGTCTCCATAGTCTGCAGAAGACTTGAACCTCCTTCCATATTTTGCAAGGCCTTCATGCACTTATTTGAATTTTTCTGTGCTACATATTTCACACCAAATGGGTCATCTAGATTCGTCGAATTTATTTGAAGGATTGCGTAAACTTGTTTGACATCTGCAGCTTGTATATTGCTCCAACCTTTTTATGCAATTGATCTGCTTCATTTGGAAAGTATTGGCCTTCAACTAGCTGTTGCAACCATGCAATTTCATAGGCCCTCCGACAAGCCTCAATTTTTTGCAGAAACCTTACTCCTTTTTAAGTATTCATGCCACAATTTCTCTTCTTGCCATTAATGATATGGTCTATGGGGTATGGGATAAAGTCTAAAAAGGTTGGGGCCCATTAGATAACGATTTCCTTGAAGGATTTGCCCTTTTGGTGCGTTGGTTATCACTAGAGGTGCTAGTGCGTAACATTTGGTATCAGAGCCAAGGTTCAATTCCTCATGGCAACCTTGGTGTGTTTCATATGCTTGAGGACAAGCATCTCAAGAAGGGGAGGAATTGATATGGTCTATGGGGTATGGGATAAAGCCTAAAAAGGTTGGGGCCCATTGGATAACGATTTCCTTGAAAGATCTGCCCTTTTGGTGTGTTGATTATCACTAGAGGTGCTAGTGCGTAACAATTAAACACTATAGGTCCTGTATTTTCTGTAACAATGGCATCCAAAGGCTTATCCAAGCTTCTACATTGCCCATAACTGAAACTTCTCTAAATTTTATAGGAACTTCATCATTGAGTTGCATTTCATCTGCCTTTTGAGTCCAATTTAGCCATCACTTTTGGCTACTTCTGCATGTTGACGGCTGCATCTCCTTTCTGAAGGAATCCTCCTACTTCTATGATGTCTTTGCTTAGATCTGCGTCCTCTGCCACAACTTGGTGAATGATATCCTTTAAGGGATCCAGGATTTTGGAGGCTATCTATGTTTCGGGTTTATATCTTGCAGCAAGAACTTCCTGCTCAATAATTCAAAAAACCCTTCGCTTCTTGGTCTTCATATTTCATAATCACTTCAAGATGTGCATTTTCATGAATTGAAAATAAACCCATGTTGGCATCCTCCTAGAATAATGGAACGTCTTCCATTTCTCCTCTTCCATTTCTCCTCTGCCTGGTTTATCCAATTTTAAAAAATCTGTCTGGAACCATCCCTCTGCCTCCTCCTGCGAGATCTAGAACTATCCCTCTGCCTTCTCCTGCAAGATCTGTCACTGTTTAAGAAGTTCGTCTTCCTCCTCAAGCATTTCTTCAAGGGAAGAACTCTTTGGTAATTCTTCTTCCATAATCAAACAATCTGATTCTTCAAATCCATTTCTTCTTTTTTATTATGATGCTGCATTGCTTGTAGTTTCTTCCAGCATCGATGCAGTATCCTAAACTCTGATATCATCTTAAATAACAGGAAATCAAGAACCGAGTCAGCAGACATGACTCTCTATCTATGTCCATATACACTTTCGTGTGAAGAAAAATCATATCTTTGAAGTTAAGGTTGGGGATGAAGACATTTCAGATGAGAATCAAATCAAGATAGCTGCCATATAAGCATGCCACTTGGCATGCCACCTCAGCATGTAGCATGATCTATATGATCACTAATCCTATATTCTAACAATATCAATGTGGTAGGTGTAAGCCACAGTGCAACAACACCTTATTTTACGCCATATTTGTTTTGTTTCTGATATCATCCAAGCTGATGCTGTTGCATTTTTATCTTGTCCATATATGGAGAAAAAATTATCATACCCATTTCTTCAAAGCTCAAACTCTGCACCAAAAACCTAGAGCTAATAAACATGGCAATCCATAGCTTGTCTTTTAAAAAAAGTTCTTTTTGAGGCAAGCGTTCAAGCCTCAAGTCAGTCACATGCTGCTGTGTGCTGCTGTGTGGATGTGTGGACTTGGAATATGCAAGCATATTATCGATTTATTCTAGTCACGGAAGATATAGTTCATCAAGCACATGAACATTGCTGGTGCGTTGTATTAAGTCTAAGGGGGCATAACTATAAACTCATTGTGCTCATCCCACGTTCTGAAAGCAGTTTGTGTATATCTTCCTCTTAATGCCAATCTAGTGGTAGCTGGACCAAATATCAATCTTTAAGAAGACTTTGGCACCCTGTAGTTGATCTAAGAGACCATCTACCAGGGTATTTATTCTTTATGGTGTCTTGTTAATATTCTCATCGAATCATCTTTGCGGAACAATATTGATGCTCTGAATAATTAAATGCTTGGCCTTACAAAACATGCTTCCAACAAACTAACAACGGATAACTTAATCATGGAATACCTTAATCCTCCATTGACGACACAAAACAGCATTGATGACACAAGACAGTAAAATAGCAGTGCCATGCTGCAAACAGACCCATAAAAACACACAAAATAGAAATTAGACAACACAGAAATGGAAATTTCGGACCCAATTCCGCTTTACAATATGCAAATCTGCATGTCCTTTCCAAAATGTATGTTGCCTTTTACATATGAATACCGTAATAGAAAATCGATTTTGTATGAGCAAGCAAGCATGCAGATATAGGCAAATCCAAAACATCTCTGAATAAGATTCATGCAGGGATTTGAACCCCCTGCCAGAATAGAATGGGATCTATGCCAATCAGAAGAAATACATACACAATGTGCACGGCATAAAGAAGAATCAATCTTCTACACAGAGAAATGTAAGGCACAGGCCGCAGAAGGAATCGACCCTAAAAAGCTGTGTACAACATTGTCAAAGATCAAGAAAATGTGTCCTTGCTTGCCCCACAGCATGTAAAGCGTAACCACTGCTTATGTGCAGGCTTAATAACAGGGCCTTCAGCGAACTTCCCTCTCTTGCTTTTCTAGAACACGTCATTTGTTATAAAAGACTGTTGATGCATACCTGCTTTAGTTGGGGAAAGAGCCGTAAAAGCAAAAGCAACCCATGTCTGAGAAGGGAATACATGCTAAAACTATGCAGCCAATACAAAACATCCAATATAAACTCTGCAGATCTGCCTGAAACAGGTGAACGACTTCTTCAAGCAAAAAATTTTACCTATGCAATTAGAAGCGCTTACAAGACTGCACCCAAATAGAAAGAAACCTGGAAACAAGGAATTTCGAATCTCTGACTGTGACTCTTAGCTACGTAAAAATCTCAGCCATCCAAATCTCAATTAACCGTCCATACAGGACATTCTGATGCATATTTCATTTCACACACTCGGTCCCTAGGGTTGGTTTGCCCTTTGTGCAACTCAAAAAATAAGACTGCTTCATATAAGACTTAACAATAGAGCCGAAGAAATACTAGTTATAGCCATATAATAAACAGCAAGCTATTTGCCTGCGGCCATTCTTAATCATTTTTGTACAAGCCATATAACAAAACAGCAAGCTATCTACGGCTATTCTTAACCACTTGTCTAAGAGTAACATCGATGAACCTGAAGAATTTGCTGTTCTTCACTTCTATTGATTCCACGTTAAGTTACAACAACAATTCAAATTTTGAACCTTCTAGAACAATGCAAAGAAGATTACCATAACGTTCCGGCATGAAACAAGCATGTTTAAAACCATGCCCCACAATTTTTGAATGGCCATAATTCTGTGGAAAATTCTGAGGCATACCAATATTGCAGTTTGGTCAGGTAATTATGCACTAACAATTTTTCCAGCCTACTTGGCTTGTAGTAAAACATCAGGTAAACCAACTTGGTCTGGCACATATCAGGTTGTATCTTAATGTTAGCTGGTTCTCTTTTTGTTGCTGTAGTCTCCCTGATTCACAAGTTAGGCTCTTGTCTCTTTAGTTTCGTAATGATTAGCCCTTGTGCGAATTCCTTGACCCTGTATAGTTGCTTTACTATCCAGAACTTTGAATTCCTTTTAGTAGGAAGCAGTTACAAGCATAGAACAAGCCCAAATATGTAATAAAAATAAAATTACTAGGTAGGATGGACTAGTGGAAGCAAAGGGTGACGAGCTGTCTGCCCTTCCTTGAGGTTCTTCTTCCACCATTTGAAGCTTTCCATGTCTTCTTCTTGCACTTGTCTCCTATAATAAAAAATAGCATTGTAAGTAGTATACTTATAAATATAATAAACATGTATATAGTGGCCACGCCAGATGGAGAAAAATAGCTTGCTTTACAACATTCAAATATAAACATCTAACCCACCCTCTGTCTAATATATAATGGCACCTTTACTGTTTACATCAGCGAGGAGTTCGATCCAAATTCAAACCTTGCATTCTTCGTAGAAAGAACCCGTGCTCCATCAGCAAAATAACTTATTGCTAATGCAAATCGAGGAGTGCAATTCATAGGTTGCGGAGGCGCCCAATGCAATGTCCATCCATGATGTATTGTCCTGAGAACATTACGTAAGATGGGACAAATAAGCTTCATAAAATTTAATGCTCACAAGCATTCACTTTTCATGCCATACAGCAAATATATTCATATGCTCTTTATACAACAAACATGTCTAATGTTCATTAATGTAAAGTTTGTGTACGTCTGTAGAACGTTACAGAATTGTTGTTTACCAAATGAGATGTCTTACTATGGTACTCACAAATCACCAGCTGATAGGCCCCTGTATGTATGGATCGGGTATCCCCTTTCTTCTAAGCTAGCCATGCCCTCATTGGATTTCCAATATGGCAATGCGAAATCCCGATGAGAACCTGCATGATATGCAAAATAAAGACCAAAAAAGAGAACAAATATTCGGTAACAATGTGAAGCAAACGAACAGTGGGGTGCCAATGGCAAAGATGTCAAAATAAAAGATGTTCTTAACAGAAGAGCAGCTTTAGATGTAAAATATGTTATGTTATGTAGGCCTAAAATAGAAGAAATTATGCAACCTAAATGTAGGATGTTCTGCATCAAAATTATCTCATAAGTATTAAGGATATAACAAGGGACTACAAGACGGGTCCTACCATCCTTGGGTGCAATATAATTACTAGAACATGCCCCCAATTTCACAAAAGCAGTACAACCTGAATTCAACAATGGAAAACAAGCGCTCAAGATCAAGCTCTGCAAATTCAAAGAATTCCACTCTCCTCATTTCGTGCCATTTTTAAAAATAACAAGGGCAAAATGCTGGTGAGAAAAACTCATACTTGGTTGGCATGGGTTCTGTAGCAGGTTTAAGGGCACAAGAAATAGGAATGCATATAGTTTGGGTTCTACAGTTACCAGGCATTGCATCTAATAGAAAGAATACCTACAAAATAATTCAAAAAATGTGATCTATATGTGTTATCTGGTAACCCATCAATATGATTAAAATTACCTGAAGCGAAATGAAGACTTGAATCAGAAGAAGAAAGATTGTGTAGAGGAATCCAAACTGTCAAAAATGAATTGGTATCCAAGGGGACCATGTTCAAATCAGAGTGCCAGTTAGTAACGTCAAAGCCCGGAAATTTTATGAAAAGGCAATCCTGATAGAGACGCACCTACAATAGCAAAGCATGCTACAATTACCCGCTGTTATGAATTAAGTAAGACCTATTCAAGTATATCACCGACCTTCTCAGTATTAAGCAACTTAGAAACAGCAGCACACAATACAGAAAAGTGAGTAAATTCTTTAATCATCCTCTTTTTTCTATGAAGATTGAAAATCTGAAGGAATCCAACTTCATCTGTACCCTGTGCTTCATAACGCAACTTATAAGTCTCAATATTTTTTGTAAACCAATTAGCAGAAATATAGGTCACCTTCTTTCGAAGTAATGATTGAGCTTGTTTCATATCCAGTACCATGGACGGATCAATTCCAGGACAAAGGACCGATAATCTATGCCTATAAGCTGCAAGTAATTCATCGTCTGTTAGGTTGGTTAGGGATTGATGAAGGGCTTGAATGTTCGACGGGGGAAAGAATTTTCTGATGCAGATATGGCCCTTCCTTTCAAATTCGAGCTGCTGTTGAATTGTGATGGAGGTCTGAATGGCTTCCTTTTTGGATTTTGGAGCATAGCCGTAAATCCGCAGCGATGCCAAGCACAGAGAAGCCATTTTCGGGATAACCCCGAGCCAATACACGCCACGAAGCGAAATTCTTTGCCCAGGTGGCAAAACTTTGAGTATGCGCACCACGGGTTGCCCTCCGGTGGCCCAAAAGTGTGTTTTCCTGTTTCTTGTTATCGTTTCGTTTTCATGGTTCTTGTTAGATCATTTCATGTGTCAGGGCTTATTAATGGTTTGAATGGGGGTTTTGTTTTGTGTTGTTTTCTTTTTTTTTGTTCATGAATTGTATATGGACCAAGAAGAGGCTTGCGAGCTCAGTGCCTAGACCAATTGGGATTGACGTGATTATGTTCTTTGTCTAAAACACATTAGCCATTCATGAAGAATGCTTCGTGTAGTTACATCAATAATAGAAATTGTACAGGCCCATGTATTTTACATACAGCTATGATGTCGTTGCTGCATGAGAAAAATTGGTGTACTACCTACATCAAGCACATAGTATCTCAGAAAGGATGGGAACAAAACGACTCGAGCCGATGCCGCATCTGTCTCAAGCCGATGTCGCGATCCGCCTCGAAATCGATGTCGATCCGGGTGGTAGGGCAAAGCCTTTTGGGGCCGTGGTTCGAGATATGATTCAAGACCTGGCCGATAATCGGTAGTCCCTGGAAAACTTCCCCTAAGCTTGATTTTGTCTTCTAAAAGCTTATGACCAAGCATGGATGTGCTTGACTCACACCAACTCTAAGAGTTGATGGGTGGCAAGAAGTAAATCATATCTACTCTACTCCGACTAATGTTATTTTATGGGAACAAAACGAAATGTTCAAAAGGCACAATAACAATCTTATTGTGGCGAAGATGCGATTTTTTTTCTTTGGTGCATAGAGGAACAAAAATTTGTACTTATTCTTTATTATAAAAATTCATTGTCGAAGTGTCTTCTTAACCTTTGGAAAATCAATATCCATGATATGGCATGCAATGCTCGCACAAAGAATCGAGGGGTGAGAGAAGCACTAAATGTTTGCTTGATGTTCAAAGGAATATATATGCTAAGGTAAATATCAATCACAAAGCCGAAATTCAATTCCATCTTTTGATCGAATACATGATGATAGCCTTGTATCTTTGTAAGGATGTAAAATGATATACTCACCTCAAGCATTGTGGCCATCACGAAGAAAATAAATGAGGTCCGTAAAATCGCTTGCATTTTCCTCGGCCCGAAATGGAGAATTAGCCCCGCCCTTTGTAACAAAATCTCCTTTGCTTCACACCACCTTAGCATTTCAAGATCCGATGCTAGCTCATATCAGCTTGACATGCCACATATACATGACAAGGCAACACGCATGTTTGTGACATTTATGGTTGATTACCATATGCTTCTATTAACTCCAAACATTGTACTAATTATGAGCCAAACCGGCCCGCAAACCATTGAATCAAAGAAATATTGAGCTAACCAACCATGAAAGGTCAACAAAATCCCCGCGGACGCCTTGTTGTTGCTATATCCGAAGTGCCCTCGGTCTACAAAGAATAGTAGGGTCATGTTCACCAAGGAAGATATAATACAATTGTAGGTTTTGAATTAGCTCGCGGACCCAATCTTTGTTAGTCATCACAAGCATATGTACAACCGTGATTGGCATAGTGGCCTTAAAAAGAATGAGTTGTTATCCAATAGATTTACAAAAGAACATTAGTCCTCTGACCTTCCGGAAGAGCCAAATAGTTGTGACGATGAGTGCTTGCATGAGTCAATCACATCTTTCACAAAGATTGTGTGTCTCAATAGTTATCATATTCAAAGACAAATGAAATGCCCGAAAAAGAGAAGAGATAGCCTCAACGGTGTTTCTAATCAAGATATGACAAACAAAGAAATCTCCACAGGTGATAGAGTCATCTTCTCACCGTAAAACGCCTAGGACAGTACAAGAGCCAAGAAACCCTCTCCAGTAACAATTCGATTGCTTGTTTGATCACAATAAGGGCGGTTTGGTCATTACCTAAGAAAACATTGCTTTACGGGTTCCAATTGCCAACCTTTCTTTAGACAAGAATCAAGTAGTAAAGCAAAGATATGCTTCAACAATCATATTCTCTCGCTTCCACGCTGCCCTTGTTTCATGCATGTTTCATCGCTTATTTGACCATTTTACACTAAACATCATCGAGTGAACATATAGGAAAACAACACAAAGAAATGCAATCGCACAAGTTCTAACCTCCCAATATCGTTTCGCCTCTTGATGTTTGCCGTTTCTCCAAAGACCTTTCTTCTTTGAGGAAAAGAGAGCATAACACTTGATATCATTCCTTTATTTTGATTTTGCGGTTGCTCACTACCGATATTTTCAAATTAAAAGTCTATGTCTAGAAGTTGTGCTCCCCGAATAAGGAACACATGGATTAAATGCCTTGAATGTTTGCATTAAGTGACAAGGAAATGTGTACCTGTTCCTTCCATCTTTCTCAACAAGATTGACAAGTACCCCAAGGACAGTCACCAGGATATCAATATCATCTTCTTCGTCCATTTCTACGTTCTTTTTCCATGGATAATGGCTCACGATAAGAGAAGAAATCACACTCAAGCCACTACATGATGCAACTTGTCGGCGACCAACAGCATTATCATTTGTTAAGTTCATAAGAACCTGAATATAATAAAGACATATAGTCATTTGTTCAATCATCAATGTCAAATGTAGCATGCTTATTATCAGTAAGGCATTTCATTCCACAAACCCTAGGTGAGCTTAAATTGAGTTACAGATTTTCACATTCTTGATGAATACTATATTGTCGTGTTTTCATGATACATACTCAATAAACATAGATAAAAAAAATAAACTTTTCATGCCAAGCAATATAGCCCCAAGCCTTGTTCATCTACATAAACCTTAAAGGGGATGGATATCAAGTTTCAACTGAACCGTACTAAGAACAAATTTTGAACAAACAATAAATCCAATTATGCCACAACCAAAATAATGAGCGGCATTGTTCCATAAGACTTCACATTCCTCAGTATAGCACAGGCAAGTTAAATCGGGCTATTTAGTCTCACCTTAACAGCTGACAGAAGGCATTCAAGTAATATCGAAATATGCCCTTCTTCAATACCTTGTTCAACGTCTTTTTTTGCACCTCCGCGACCCTCAAAGATTTCCGTCTTGAAAACCTCGATCTACAAGAGCCATACCGATCCGAAGATCCATCCAGAGGAATCTTATGCGTTTCTTTTTGATGTTTTTCTTGTCGATGTTTTCAACCTTGGCCTACAAGAAGCCTCTTTAAATATCCACTTCTAGCAACCAGAGGACACTGCAGGGCCATAAAACAAAATGTACCTTTTGCATTCTGAAATGGAGCCACCCATTCAAATGCCTGCTCCATCAGTTCAGACCAGTCTGGTGCCAGATAATCGCTGAAGATTTTGCTCTTGGGCCAAAACCCACAGATCTTGATCACCCGGGTTCATCGGGCAACCCGATTTGGAGTAGTCACCAGCATATCCTAAGCATATGCCGGCATATACTTAGATATGTAGCATAATAACAGGGGGTTTTTTTTGGGTTTTTTATACGCTTTTCATTAAGGTTTTCCTATGATTTGGATGATGTATTCACGTGCATGTACTAAACAGTATTTCTAGAGTGCACCTCGTTTTTAGCCATTGATTTTAAAGAAGAGGGGAAATCGTGTGGTTGTGGGTGTTTTAGTGTTTGCATGTTTTTTTTAGTGACTGGCATATTAGCTTTCAATATTGGTAATAGAACGATGTACAAAGGATTCCACGATTAGGTTAGGGTTCCGGATTTGCTAGCGGTGCAACGAGAAGCCGAAATGCGATCCACAAGCAAGAAGCAGTCCATGCTATATTCCGTCCATGCCATAATCTACCACTGCCCAACCTTCTGCCTGTGCCAGCATATCTGACCTTATGCCTGCCCTTCTATTTGCATGGGATTTTGTGGGTTGTAGGTGGATGCCCTAAGCCTTCTTATCATGGGGTTCTGTATGCAGCTATTCTTCTGTCTCTAGCCTTGCTGACGTCAATAGACCCATTTGGCAAACTAAATGATCCTTAAAATACAAAGGGATTAGATAAGAAGAAGGCGGGGCGATGGGCGATCCAATCAATCACGGGCGAGTTAGTTGGTTGTAGTTGTAATTAATGAAATGTTCCAGGCTTGATTTTTAGAAGCCCCTTTTCTGTGCAGTGATTATGGCCATGAACGGTCGTCCAATTTAATGTTTCTTCTCCCAGTTAGATTTGATTTCGGAATTCGAGTAAAGGCCTGAATTTGAAATGTTTATAGCGGAAATTGAATGCTAGAGGAAGAGATTTAACGGCCTTAAGACCATCTTCTTCATATGGCTATCCTTATGCGAGCTCGAATTCTCGATTAGCCTTAGCACCAAAGACCACCGGCTCAAGACGTATCCGCCGCAACAGATATCCACCGGTTCTTGACCGAAAAATAAATGTAATGGCTTCATTTTGTGTTTCTTGTAGGATTAGCGATGTTGTTCTTAAGGCTTACATGTACCGAATGGCGGGCCTGATATCGAGAGAAAATTTGGAAGAAAAGTTAGCAACGCTAAACAAAATGGTAACCGAATTTCTAAATGCCTTGACTCTATGAAGGGGGATTTGGAGCAGCTGAAGATTTCAATAAAAGAGGCCTTTTCAGAATGTATGATTCTTGATGTTGTTTTATTGTGATCAGTCTTTTGCTAGTCATGGATTTACGTTTCCAAGGAATTGATGGCCGGGCAAGACAATGTGCGCCTAATGGAAGCACACAAAATTTACTTCATCAACAAGGCAATTTGCAACTTTGAAGGACGACTTAATCTCTGTGATGCATAATGAAATGAAGGTTTGCTTTGTTGGTTTTCTAGCGATGCTTAAATTAGCTTAATGTACAAAATATTTGAGTTCTGAGCATCATTAGTACTTATAGCAAACCCTCGTGCTAAAGAGGAAGGCCTCCCAAAAAGGTAAAAGTCCCGATGATGAGTATGATAATCTTAAGTATCTTTTTCTTTAATTTATCTTGCTTGTTCTCCTCACATTTCTTGTCTCGGTTTTACGTGCAAGAGAAACCAAGTTCTTCAAAAAGTAAGACCAGAGTCATGTTCCATCCTCTTAGCAACTCTGCAATTATGATAATGTCCAAATCTGAGAAATGAAGATCAAGTTCATCCATCTCTGTTGCCACGCAATGCAAGGAAGGTCTTTCAAGAAATCAGCAAGTAAAGAAAGGGAGATCTGCAAAATGTATGCACATCAAAGAAGAACCCCCTAGAGCGAACAAAAGGGGTCCCTGTAAGATTACTCTTGATAGTTCTTCAAAGGCATGCAAAGCCGCAAAGGAAGAACGCTATAACGGTATCCTTAGTACATATTGTCTTGGGTAACCAATTGTATCTAGTATATAGAATATGTAGCTTGAAGACTTGGGATGTTTCTTCTTTTTTTTACAATCAAGCTTGCCTAGTTACAAGTGCATAAAGTGACTACTGGATGCTATGGGAACAATGTCAACAGATGATTGTCACCAGATGCTATGCTGGATTTTGATATGATGTCATGGGAGTCTTGAATGCAACCGCTAAGGTATTTGGTATTTGAGTTCTTGAGAAATGTGCTACAAGACTAGGTTGCATATTTATTATGTTAAAGACTAGGTTGCATATTTATTATGTTACTGACAAGAGCGAAGCATTTGATAATAAAGAATTGTAACATGGTTACCATTTGTCTATTATCTATCATGTTATTATGTCACACTTAATATTAGGACACCATTTGTCTATTATCTATCATGTTATTATGTCACACTTAATATTAGGACTTCGAATGTAATGGTTTGTTTTTAGCTCTACTATCATTGTTACATGCAGTTATGGATTTCTTAGTGCCCTTCCATCCATCATTAGAGTATTAGGCAATGTCTATATCTACACCCCTACACCATCCTTAAGGCCCCGAAGGGGCCAAAAAAAATTTTAGTTAACACAAACCATTAACACACAACTACCATGAACATTATGAACACAAGCCATTGCATTTGACATATTTAAATTAAAATCCCCCTTAAACCCCCTTTGGTTTGGGTGCATATTCACACGGGGGGTTACGTAGGGCAGCGAGAGCCCCAAAAATTTTACAATACATGTACAAAAATAACACCATTAAGTACATTCTCTCAAACCTTATAGTATTTTGCAAACCTTAATATACAGTATACAAAAACTTGTACATGCATACTCCACAAACGAGGATCGCTATGTACGGTCCAGATCTTGGAATAAAGGGCAAATATGCCCATCCGACAGCTCTCGTTGCTCGGAGTAACCCCCCGTGTGAATATGCACCCAAACCAAAGGGGGTTTAAGGGGAATTTTAATTTAAATGTGTCAAATGCAATGGTTTGTGTTCATAATGTTCATGGTAGTTGTGTGTTAATGGTTTATGTTAACTAAAATTTTTTTTGGCCCCTTCGGGGCCTTAAGGATGGTGTAGGGGTGTAGATATAGACATTGCCTAATACTCTAATGATGGATGGAAGGGCACTAAGAAATCCATAACTGCATGTAACAATGATAGTAGAGCTAAAAACAAACCATTACATTCGAAGTCCTAATATTAAGTGTGACATAATAACATGATAGTAACCATGTTACAATTCTTTATTATCAAATGCTTCGCTCTTGTCAGTAACCCACATAAACGAGGGTTTGCCCCCTTAGGGGCAACCCAAAAATTATTGTCTTATCTCCTATGTGGTGGACCATAAAATCTCTATTCTATTCTTTAATTTTCTTCTCTCCCATCTAGTGATAGAGATGGTACAGATTGCACTACAATACGGTAGTTGGGTCACGAATTTTAGCGTTTACTTAATTTCGTGCTGCCACATGACATTCAATTCCATTGCAGAATGGTATTTGGCTTGTCCATTCCACATCTTCGGTTTCCATCCGGTTAACAGCAAAGAATGCTCTGTTATTTTGTTCGATGCTTGCAGAACAGGGTTTAGTTTGGCTTGTTCGATGCTTGCCGAGCAAAGAATGCTCTGTTTTCCCGAGCTCTATTTTTGCCGAGCAAAGAATGCTCTATTTTTTCCAAGCAAAGAATGCTGAGCACAGAGGACTTGGCTTGGCTTGTTCAATGCTTGCCAAACAGGGCAAAAGCATGGCGAACAGAGCGAAGCATGGCAAAACATGGCCTGACTTGGCTTGACGAACAGATGCTTGGCGATGGAACAATCCTTGGTGACGAAACATGGCTCACAGCCGGAGTTGGATCTTCTGGTCTGCCTCTGTTTTTTTAGGGCTTGAAGATCTTCAATGGCAGCGAATGCGACGAAATAGGGCTCACAGCCGGAGTTGGATCTTCTGGCCTGGCTCTGTTTTTTCAGGGCTTGAAGATCTTGAACGATAGCGAAGGCAACTACTAGCAGAGCAAAGGCAACAATTAGCAAAGCAAACAGAACAACTACTAACAGGATGCCCCAGCCATAGCCGCCCTTCATCCCCATAGCCGACCTTCACCACCTCCATGAAACAGGGACGCCGCAGCCATAGCGGACCTCTAGCGCCATAGCCAAAACAGGGGAACGTTCTCCAACTACCATATTGTGGGTGCAAGGCAATTGGTCACCGATGGGCGGGGCCATTGACGGAACTCGCCTAAATGGCGGTCGCGAGACCCCACCAGTCCACGCCGAAATGCGGTTCCAATTGCCTTGCACCCATACATAATATTTTCTTGTAATGTGGAAGAGGAAGAAGGAGATCATTCTTGGCATGGCAGGGGATCTAGCTACCGCCAACAGCCAGGAGCGCCTAGTAGGCGCGAATGTTGGGCAAAGTCCGTGGCATAAGCCAAATCATCCGTTTGATTTCCTAAAATTCCCGTCCAACATGCCAAAGCGACAATTTTCCTTCCGTAAAAAAATTAAGACATTTCGGATTTTGTCCAATATATTTTTTGCCAACCGGGACTCATACCAAAAAAAAAAAGGAAAAAAAAAAAAAGGCCCTTCCACGTTTTCTCTGTTCATCTCTGGCATTTTTGGGCGCAACAGAGATGTTTTGGATGCTGGAGCCAGCTTGTTAGTCCTGTACGAAGAAGAGACAGAGAACAGATAAATGACGGGCCTGCAGAAGTAAAGTCCATAACTAGTGTGATTCCAGGCACATAAAAAAGGCACTGCCAGATTTTCGAAAAATCAGGATTTGATCCAGGAGTTGGTAGCAAGGTCTGCCAAACACCTATTTTGGGCCCAAGGCCGTTGTACTATATATATGAGCATAGATAGAACTCATGTTTTTAAATGAGCCTTAGTCCTTGTCTCTAGTCTTTCTCTCGATTTTCGAGAGCTCATGTACACTCAGTGATATCAAGGAAGTCTTATTTTCTTCACTGTTTGTTGTTGGTTCTTTTTTGTTTCCTTCCTTCCTCGTTTCTTTGCAAAATCCCAGTGACACTTTCGGCCGTGATTCTCCTGTTTGATCCAAGGTTTCTCACAAAGGGCTGTCTTACGGAGATCCCGAACCCGCACCTAAACACGGCACTGCTTGAAGTCGATGTGTGTTTTGGATTGGGTCTTGTTGTCTGCTATCTTTGAGTTTATTTGAAGTAATTGATGTTATTGGGCCTAGGCGATTCTAATTTTGCATGCATGAGAAGGACTTGCAGTTAACTCACATAGCACAACATAGTTACAGGTATGTATTATTCTTCCTACCACATTTCTTATTGCCATTTGTCTTCTGCTATTCTGTCTTTTTTCTCATTCATCCTTCAGCATTCTTTATCAATAAAAAACAGAGGACCATTTTCCTCCTTCGCATTATATCAATATAAAAACAAAGAGGACCATTTGACTTCAATATTTTATGCATATATGTTTTCCTTCTCATAATAGTGGCCACTTGTCTTTTTCATTTATATGCTCTATTTTCTTTTCACAAAAGCAGATGGCATTCCTTCCTATTTTTATACCATGGGCTATTCCCCTCGGCCATTCAACCCTCATAGAATTAGACACAGAGCATGTTTATTTATGCCATTCAATATTATTAATATTCTTTTGCATGCAGGTCCAATTACATGTGATTCTTACAACATGGCTCCTATTAAGAACACGAAAGGGAAAGGGAAGCAAGTAAGCCTATTTACAATGCCTGGATTTAGAAAAAATCTGCCAGTAGATGAGTCATTAGATGAGCTTGCACAAGAGATTGGTATTGATGTTGAGCTTCAAGAACACACTAAGGAGATAGTTGACGCAATGAACAGGGCCAACAAAGCAAAATAGAAATTCCAGGAAGATTGGGCTAAAAGATTCAAGTGGATTGAAGAGGATTTGAAAGCGGGTCTTCTATGGTGTAGTATTTGTAAGACTGATCCTAACTGTAAATCATCATTTGGTAAAAAGGTTCCAGGAATTTTAAGACTTCTGCATTGGAAGATCATGCAAAATGCAAAGCCCATCGAGATGCAATTAAGCCACAGGAAAGAGATAGGGACAGTCTTCAAAAATGTGCTAATAAAAGAAAGGTGAGTGTAGATGTAGCAGTTGAGAAGCTATTCAAATGTGCATATTATATAGCAAAGGAAGACTTAGCAATTTTGAAACTTGCAAGTTTATTGAGATTGCTAAGGGAGTGTGGTGTACAGAGCCTTCCTCTTATGTACAATGACAACAAAGCTTGTGCAAGCTTCATGGGTTCTACATTAGCAAGGCTATTGAAGTTGAGACATATGATAAGGTTAGAAAAAACCCTTGGTTTGGGCTTATGGTAGTGTTACCAAGAATTCGATTCTATATGTCACTTTCTTGGAAGGAAGGCAAATAAAGATGTCTTATTTAGGGATGCTTGTGGTGGAGAATGGTACTGCAAATACAATTATTGAATGCATTTTGAAGCTTTTGAAGCAATGGGACCTTGATATTACAATGATAATGGGTTTCGGAAGTGATGGAGCATCAGTGATTGTAGGTACATCTACAGGTATAGCTACTAGATTGAAGTCCCATAATCTGTTTATGCCTTCCTTGCACTGTTGTGCACATCGGACTAACTTATGTGTGCAAGAAGCTTCAAAGAAACCTGAAACAAAAGCAACATGTAAGATATTAGACGAAATTTTAAATCGGGTGGCTGCTTACTTCTCTAGGAGCTCATTGTGGCAAGGTGAATTGGCTAAAATGCAGGATGAATTGGAATATACACATTTGCATATGCTTGGAATTGTGAGACGCAGTGGCTTAGCCGACATGGTGTTATTGCGAGATATCTGAGGCATATGAGCCGTTGATGAAGACTTTACATTTGCAAAGTGATGGATATCAAATCTTTGTAAGCTTAAGAAGCTTTAAGGTGGTTTATCTACTTCATTTCCTTGCTGATATACTTAAAGTTATGTCATCTTTCAGTTTAGAATTCCAAAAAGAATTTGTAGATGTCACTACAATTGCAGGTTTGGCTAATAATGCTATTGGGAATATACAAGAGAAGTTTTTACATCATGTCATCTGATACGAACTGTCTTTCCTGTCTGCAAAACTGTCAAACACGGTTAATCCAAAACAACCTTAAAACCCGGGAACAGGATCTTCTGGCACAAATTCACCACCCAACTGGGCTCAGATTTGCGAACACTGCAAAGGATCTTTGTGGCTCTTCCCAAAACTGAGAATTCTGTTGTTCAACTGAACAACTTCTCTGGGATCAACTGTGGATCATAAAGACTTGGTTATAACCCTACAAAGACTTGGTTACAACCCTGTGATGTCGTTGCTGCAGTAATTTGTGACCCCCTGTCACCTTTTCGGCCATTACTTCCTCATACGGATGAACTAGGATATGTGCCACCCCAATTCAGAAACTAGACTCCGAGCCGGTTCCAATGAGGTAAAGGTCGCTGCAATCCGACCTCTGGTTGTTGAGATATGTCCAACTGAAGTTGAGGTTCTATTTATAGATCTCTCTCTGCGACTTTAGTCTTTTTTAGCAGGCATGGCCTTTTATATTAAAATAGCTTCTTCCTTTTAACTCTGCGACACATCTAGATTTCAAAATGATGACTAACACCTTTGCCTCTGTGTTCATCTCTGTAAATCCTCTGAGCTGCTCCCCCGAGCTTGTGCCGTAACATCATCATTGATCTAAATAGTTTTGAGAGGGATAGTAAGAACTATCCAATAGTTCCTGATTATAGGTAAAGAAGGGAAAGCTTGCAGAATTACGAGGTGCAGTTAAAGGCAATATGTACAGATGCATCATAATGGATAGCGACATTGATGGTGAGGATTTGACTAATGCAATTAGGTTTCAAACTTTGTTTGCCAAAGCATTGATAAGCACTTTAAAAAAAGAGGCTTCAAGATCAGGTCACACTTTCCTCTATGAAAATGTTGTCACCTATGAATATGTCTATGGGGTCTATATCAATTGCAGACTCGATAAACCTCTCCACTCCCAAAAAAAAAAAAAACAGAACAATGTTAGAATTTTGAAAAATATAACATTACAACATGAATGCTTAGCATTTTGAAGATCCGCGCCTCCAAACACTTTTAAAGATGCTAAACAAGGAAAAAGCAAGTTAAAACTTGCATGCAACAACTTTTATCAAGAACATGCAAGAAACCTCTCTACAGACGCCAAACTTCGTCGGTAATGAAGCAGCAGCAGAAGATTAGAATGCATCGCCTGATAAGAAAGCAACAAGCACCATAGCCGGAGATCAAAAAATCAGAAAACCTCTCAAGAAACTTCGGCAAACTTCACCAAATTCTCAACAGCAGCAACAAAGCAGATTGAAGCCAGTTGCCGCCAAAAAATCAGCGCCATAGCTGAATTAGCAAAACCTAGCCATCATCGGGAGTTCGATGATAACGCGAAAAAGGGGAAGCTTGCATGAAAAAAAAGATTTTATATCTCTGCCACATCACCGCACACGTGGCAGAGATATAGAACCTTTTTTTTTCATGTCAGCTTCCCATTTTTCGCGTTATCTTCGTACTCCGGCAATGGCGCTCTGTGTTTTGCTAACTTCAGCTATGGCGCTCGTTGATTTTTTGGCAGGCCATTATAAGCCGAAATGGCCTACTCTTGGCCATTACTCCCTCCTTAATTAACAAATTCTTTAACAAGAAGCAAAGGTATCAACAATTAGCAAAATTATTAATGAACGGAAAAGCAGGCTGAATTTCCCCGGCCTGCATTAAGGCTTCTCAAGGAAATGATCTGCCTGATTAGGCTTGGCCAGAGGTCTCATAAAGCTAAATCAGCCAGTAACCAGCTTAACCGACCTAATCTAGGTCGTTTCCAGGTGTTTTCCACAAATCTGAGTCTAGCCGAGGCAATCTTACTCTAGATAAAAACCATTTCTATAGCCTATAGTTTCTCTTGCACATCCATCCCTGATCAATTTCGACCTATGTTTGATCCAATTTTGGCCCTTTTCAATCAAATTTTGGCATGTTTCCTTACGTCCTCTGCAGTCAAGAGTCGCCTCACAGCTCTCGGTCATGCCTAAAAACTCATAAATCAGCCCGCCCACGAGAATTTTGATCCATCTCTATCATTTTCGACCTGATCTAGCATGCCCAATTCGTTCCATAAGGCCTTTGAGCTTCGATTCCTATTTTTCCCTTTCTGGCTCTTTCTTGGATCAAATGACCTCTTTACAGCTTCAACTCTTCTAATCAGATTTATCTATTCATATACCCTATTCAGTTACCTCTTAATACCAATCAAACCCTTATTTGCCATACTTTAGATCCTGGATATACTAGTCCTTAATCCAAGCTTCATCCTCAAAATAAGACTCTCTTAAAAGCACGTACAGACTAAGAGTTGGGTGGATCGAACATGATACAACACAGAAGGAGTCCAGAAAGGTTCGATCACATCCCTGCCTCGCGCCAATACATTCCCACATCCGCTGCTATGTCGAAGCCATACTTATACCCAAGTATAATGTAGGGAGGTCGGCGGAGTCTGATGGGCTAACAAGACTATATTAGATGATTATCTAGAAGCCCTGGGCTCTCGTGGCCTCGGACATCGGAGAAGCCGTACAGAAGTTCCCCTAGCCGAGATCAAGGATGAACGAACTCTCCCATGGATCCATTACAACTCCAATGAATACGACAGAGGGAAGGACTGGAGGGGTAAGACTAGTTAAGGAGGAAGGGGGAGCACGGGAAATCGACACAATAAGATGGTTACAAGTGCAAAGAACAAGGCAAAAAACAAAAACGACCAAATAACTAAACAACATGTGAGAATAAAAATAATAAAGAATTGAGAATAAATATAACAAAGAATTAAGTGATAGAGAACATCCCGACCATAGTGTTTTCATTCTGAAAAGTTCTGACGGTGCCGCCAGCGAGCCGTGATGCTAACGGAATTTTTTGCGGAGGAAAAGTTGAATAGTTGAGATGTTCCCTTATATAAAGGAACAGGTCGTCAAATTTCAGCCACGCGGTGCCACAAGGCAAGACTACTACTACTATTACTCCTACTGCTACTATTACTGTTACTTCTTCTTCACTTCCTTTCTTTTCTTTCACTGCCAGAGCTATGAAGTCGCCAGACTTTTTGTCATTGGCAATGGCATCGCCGAAGAAGTTTTTGCTGAATGTTAGTTGTTACAAAGTTGCGTTTCATCCTAGCTTACTTTTTATGCAATTTTTGATGTGTTTCATGCCAGAATTGCAAGAATCCTAGTTAGCTATTCTGGCTATCTGGCGCTTTTCTTGTTTTTGGTGCTTAGGCGTGTAGATTGTCATCCTGTGCAAGTACTATGCGAAATTTGTGAGGTCTGTCCAAGTTCTTGGAGTTACCGTGAGTTCTGTAAGTTCTCTATGACTTCCTAGAGTTGTGTGAGTTTCTCGATAAATTCTTCCCGAGTTTTGTAAGTTCTTGCCGAGTTTTGTGCGGAGTTTCGTGCTTCTACTCGGTTTCCCTTTATTTTGATGCCTTTATGTCTTTTCTAATTTTTGCTTTGTTATTTTCTAGGTTCTGATGGAAGAAACTGGCTGTGCAGAGTGGCTACAGAAATAAGGAGTTGGGATCAATTGCATATTTAGATTTTAGAAAAGTTCAGGGGCTATAGAGTCTTCATATGCCTTAAGTTATTCAAGATTTCATATAAACACTCATATCTTCCTGAATTTGCTTATAGTATAGCTTTAAATTGATCATACACGCTCAAGCAATCTCATGCATCAAAAACTTTAAAGCACTTGTTGTAATACTTACAGATCCCTTGGATGTGGTAACTTATATTGATGGTTGTCAAAAGAATAATCCGGTTCGAGAAAAGAGAACTTCACGTAAAGATTTGATAAAATAGCATCATGAATAGTTTCTTTTGGAATTCGATGTAGAGGCTTTGGCTTTGGCTTTGGTTTTTGGCTCCAGTCAATACTAGCTTTCACAAGCTCAGTCTCTAACTGTCTCACTGTAAGTATTCTCCATGCTTAAAGATCATCACAACATCCATCACTAGCTGTCTCCAATCCACTTTGTCGCGTCATTGCGATAGATGATGGAATAATCTCAGAACGGAATTCCTGCTTCGGCATTTTGGAAGATATATTCTTAGAGATGGATAGATCTCTGCTTTGCCCTTACATCTATTTTTGCCCTTGCATCTGTTTTATGCACTGCTATTCCCAGCTACATAGTTCACATAATCTTTTTCTCGCTTCTTTACAGAATTTCTACGGCATTTTTCAGGCTGCCCTCATTTGCATCAACAACTTCTTAGTTGCATATAAAGATTGCAGCATCTTGCTTTCGTGATTCCATAACCCGTAGTTCCATAAAAGATCTGAACCGTGCTCTGATACCAATTGTTACAAATAATCTGTTCTTCTTGCAAATTCATCAACTTATTAGAAGGTAAAACACCACAGGTACTCGATTTACCATCCAACCGGACCAATTTAAAAAGATGTCACTAAATCAAGCTACTCTCTGCAAGACTGTATAAGGACAAGCTCTTTCTAGCCACCAACCACTTGTGTTACATCAACTCCTTTTAATGATATGATCAAGCAAGACGCTAGAGAAAATACTACAAAGTAAGGCATCAAATATAGAAAGAAGCAAATCTAGTTGTGCAGTCAGCTTAGACCCCTATGCACTTTCTGGGCATAGCTCGCAGACCGTAAGGAATCTATAGACACCAAGGTCAATCTGGAAACTAGACTTCAAGGGCTTCCCAAGAATTTCAAGAACTTCAAGGATCACCGATTTTTTAGTTGTGGTCTCAGAGATATGACTTCTCAAAGTTATCCTTCTATTTATGGGTAACAACATCTTTTTTGCCTTTTTGCTTTCAAATAAAGGTCAAGGTTTATTTTTAGCTTTCTTTTTTATAATATCAAGGCTTAGATATACTGGATGGCTTTCTTATTTGATCATATCAATAAATATTGTTCCATGCAAGGCCACTTCCCCGAGCACTATATCAATTCCTTCCTTTCTCAAGACTGGTCGCCCTATATCATATGTCTCAAAGATTTCCATCCCTTCTCAAGAGTGACCGTGCTCGATTGCCATTAAACTTGGAAGAAAACCATCAAACCTCCTTTTTCAAAGTTGATATTTAATCAACCTTTGAAAAGCGTGTTAGTCCTTCCCTTCTCGGGATTGATTTTTTCCCCCCTGGGAATGTATCCATACTGATCCATCAAGCAGGCGTCCCTACTTGTCCTTTTCAGTATTGTCATTCCCAGCCCTTTCCAGTCCTTCAAATAGGTTTCCCTATTTGAACAAGAAAGTAAACCCTTTCCAGTCCTTCAAGTTAAATATCACCATTTAACTTGAACAAGAAAGTAAATCCTTTTCAGTCCTTCAAGTTAAATATCACCATTCAACTTGAACAAGAAAGATATTTTCCTCTATATTTTTTCCCTTCCATTAGGAAGTAACAATTATTTGAAAAAAAAAAAAATTATTCTAATCTCAAATAATTGATCACACATGCTCAAGCAATCTCATGCATCAAAAACTTTAAAGCCCTCATTGTAATACTTATAGATCCCTTGGGTATGGTAATTTATAATGATGGTTGTCAAAAGAATAATCCGGTTAGAGAAAAGAGAACTTCAAATAAAGATTTGATAAAGTAGCAGCATTAACAGTTTCTATTGGAATTCGATGTAGAGGCTTTGGCTTTGGTTTCTGACTCCAATCAATACTAGTTTTCAGAAGCTCAGTCTCTAACTCTCTCACTGTAAGTATTCGCCATGCTTAAAGATCACCACAACATCCATCACTAGTTGTCTCCAATCCCCTTTGTGCGTCATTGCAATAGATGATGGAATAATCTCAGAATGAAATTTCTGCTTCGGCGTTTCGGAAGATATATTCTTAGAAATGGATAGATCTCTTCTTTGCCCTTGCATCTTTTTTCCCCTTGCATCTGTTTATGCTCCACTGTTGTTTCCAGCTACATAGTCCACATAATCTTTTTCTCGCTTCCTTACAAAATTTCTATGGCATTTTTCAGGCCGCCACCATTTGCATCAGCAAATTCTTAGTTGCATATAAAGATTGTAGCATCTTGCTTTCATGATTCCAGAACCCGCATTTCCATAAAAGATCTGAACCGTACTTTGATACCAATTGTTACGAATGATTTATTCTTCCTGCAAATTCTCAGCTTATTAGAAAGTAAAACACCACACGGTACTCGATTTACCACCCAACCGGAGCAACTAGAAAAGATGTCACCAAGTCAAGCTACTCCACAAGACTAAGGACAAGCTCTTTCTAGCCACCAATCACTGGTGTTACATGAACTCCTTTAAATGATATGATCAAGAAAGAAGATAGAGAAAATACTACAGAGTAAGGCGTCAAACATAGAAAGAAGCAGATCTAGTTGTGCAGTCAGCTTAGACCCCTATGCACCTTTCTGGGCATAGCTCTCAAATCGTAAGGAATCTATGGACAACATTGCCCAAACTGGAAACTAGACTTCAAGGGCTTTCTAGCAACGTAAGGATTCTGATTTCTGAGTTGTGGTCTCGGAGATATGACTTCTCAAATATATCCTTCTATTTATAGTTAACAACACCTTTTTTGCCTTTTTGCTTTAAAATAAAGGTCAAGGTTTATTTTTAGCTTTCTCTTTGCAAGGCTTAGATTTACTGGGTGGCTTTCTTATTTGATCATATCGATAAATATTGTTCCATGCAAGGCCACTTCCCCGAGCACCATGTCAATTCCTTCCCTTCTCAAGACTGATCATCCATGATAGACCATCAAACCTCCCTTTTCAAAGTTAATATTTAATCAACCTTTGAAAAGCATGTTATTCCTTTCCTTCTCGGGATTGATTTTTTCCCCCTGGGAATGTCTCCATACTGATCCATCAAGCAGGTGTCCCTACTTGTCTTTTTCAGTATTGTCATTCCTAGCCCTTTCTAGTCCTTCAAATAGGTTTTTCTATTCGAACAAGAAAGTAAACCCTTTCCAGCCCTTCAAGTTAGATATCACCATTTAACTTGAACAAGAAAGTAAACCCTTTCCATTCCTTCAAGTTAAATATCACCATTCAACTTGAACAAGAAAGATATTTTCTTCTATATCTTCCCATTCTGTTAGAAAGTAACAATTATTTGAAAAAAAAAATTTATTCTAATCTCAAATAATTGATCACACATGCTCAAGCAATCTCATGTATCAAAAACGTTAAAGCCCTCGTTGTAATACTTACGAATCCCTTGGGTATGGTAACTTATATTGATGGTTGTCAAAAAAATAATCTGGTTAGAGAAAAGAGAACTTCAAGTAAAGATTTGATAAAGTAGCAGCATGAACAGTTTCCTTTGGAATTCGATGTAGAGAATTTGGCTTTGGTTTTTTGGTTCTAGTTAATATTAGCTTCCACAAGCTTAGTCTCTAACTCTCTCACTGTAAGTATTCTCCATGCTTAAAGATCACCACAACATCCATCACTAGTTGTCTCCAATCCCCTTTGTCGCATCATTGCAAAAGATGATGGAATAATCTCAGAACGGAATTCTTGCTTCGACGTTTTGGAAGATACATTCTGAGAAATGGATAGATCTCTGTTTTTCCCTTGCATCTGTTTATGCTCCACTGCTGTTTCCCGCTACATAGTCCATATAATCTTTTTCTCGCTTCCTTACAAAATTTCCACGATGTTTTTCAGGCCGCCACCATTTGCATCAACAAATTCTTAGTTGCATATAAATATTGTAGCATCTTGCTTTCGTGATTCTATAACCTACACTTCCATAAAAGATCTGAGCCGTACTCTGATACCAATTGTTACAAATAATCTGTTCTTCTTGCAAATTCGTCAACTTATTAGAAAGTAAAACACTACAGAGTACTCGATTTCACACCCAACCGGACCAACTAAAAAAGATGTCACCAAGTCAAGCTACTCCGCAAGACTGTATAAGGACAAGCTCTTTCTAGCCATCAACCACTTGTGTTACATGAACTCCTTTTAATGATATGATCAAGCACGACGATAGAGAAAATACTACAGAGTAAGACATCAAATATAGAAAGAAGCATATCTAGTTTGCAGTCAGCTTAGACCTCTATGCACTTTCTGGGCATAGCTCGCAGATCATAAGGAATCTACAGACACCAAGGTCAATCTGGAAACTAGACTTCAAGGGCTTCCCAAGAATTTCAAGGACTTCAAGGATCACCGATTTTTTAGTTGTGGTCTCAGAGATATGACTTCTCAAAGTTATCCTTCTATTTATAGGTAACAACATCATTTTTGCCTTTTTGCTTTCAAATAAATGTCAAGGTTTATTTTTAGCTTTCTATTTGATAATATCAAGGCTTAGATATATTGGATGGCTTTCCTACTTGATCATATCAATAAATATTGTTCCATGCAAGGCCACTCACCCGAGCACCATATCAATTCCTTCCCTTCTCAAGACTGGTCGTCCTATATCATCTGTCTTAAAGATTTCAATCCCTTCTCAAGAGTGATCATCCTTGATCGCCATTAAACCTGGAAATCAAACCTCCCTTTCAAAGTTGATATTTAATCAACCATTGAAAAGCGTGTTAGTCCTTCTCTTCTTGAGATTGATTTTTTTTCCCCTGGGAATGTCTCTATACTAATCCATCAAGCAGGCGTCCCTACTTGTCCTTTCCAGTATTGTCATTCCCAGCCCTTTCCAGTCCTTCAAATAGGTTTTCCTATTTGAACAAGAAAGTAAACCCTTTCCAGTCCTTCAAGTTAAATATCACCATTTAACTTGAACAAGAAAGTGAACCCCTTCTAGTCCTTCAAGTTAAATATCACCATTCAACTTGAACAAGAAAGATATTTTCCTCTATATCTTCCCATTCTATTAGGAAGTAACAATTATTTGAAAAAAATAATCTCAAATTATTGATTACACATGCTGAAGCAATCTCGTGCATCAAAAAATTTAAGGTCCTCGTTGTAATACTTACAGATCCCTTGGGTATGGTAACTTATATTGATGGTTGTCAAAAGAATAATTCAGTTAGAGGAAAGAGAACTTCAAGTAAAGATGTGATAAAGTAGCAGCATGAGTAGTTTCTTTGGGAATTCGATGTAGAGGCTTTGGCTTTGGTTTTTGGTTCCTGTCAATATTAGCTTCCACAAGCTTAGTCTCTAACTCTCTAATCTTGCAGATGCCAGGACGCCGGATAGGAAGTGCAGGCTGAAGTCATGACAATGTTTGGGTTCATTGTGGTCGGCCAGGGATAATAGAGAGGCGTCGATTGTGTTCTCCAAAGAGCTGCTTAACTGATTCATAAGCCCATGTTTGGGCAATCACTACAGATTCATTTGGGCACTTAGATTCGTGGAAGAGCCTCAACTGAGGCATCACATGCAACCCAACATCTGCGTAGGTAATATCCCTCTCCCTATTAAATGGCACCACATCCAACTCAATAGGAGACTCCAGTTTCTTCAAGAGCTTGATCTTAGTAGTCAAATGCAAGAGCTTGATCTTTTTCTATCAGGGAAAGAATCTGTCGCATTTTGTGGATATATTTAATGATGCATATCATGTATAGCAGATTTTTATTTTTCCATTCTTCACTTCTTTGGCGTAACAAGCTCCAGCCATTGCTTTTGAATCATCTGGCATGTATCAGGTAAAAGACTTGAGGTTTTCTTTCCCTTAGTCGATTTTCTTGAAAGCTAAAAGGTCTGATTCATTTAGTTCATAGGTCATTCGAAAGGGTAGTAAAGGTGCACAACTGATTTGTGTTGATTTTCTTTTGTTTTCTACAACACGTGCATTTTGCATGGTTGTTTCATCTTGCATAATGCATTGGCTTACATTCTATGTAGACAATTGCTATTTTCCTGACATCCACAATTGCCCTATCATTGCTTTAGAGAACACCTATTTAGACTGATGTTCTTTCCTTGGAACTTTGTTCCCATGGCTTCATAGGAAATGCAAATACAAATAACTCTAGTTGTGTATTTTTTAGTCTTTCCATGTGCATGGAATGCTAAACTTTTGTCCTAGTTGAACATTATTGCCAATTCGGCTCAGGGTTATCCATTAACGCCCAGTGTTACTCACGGGAGATGCCTTACTTTTTCCATATGCACATAGTGACAAAACTTTCAAAAGGTTCTAAGGTCAGAGCAAAGAATTAGGTAAACTCTATTATGAGCTCCAGGCCATGATGCTGCGAGAAGATTGGTACAAGGTTTTGAGTTTCAATTAACTTTATACAATGTAAGAGTCCATTCCTTATAGAAAGAAAAAGTTCCAGATTCATCATGCAACATCAGAAATGGTGTGTATATATAGGATACATCTGAAAGGCCATAGACATAAGCATCCGCATGGATTTGCTTTGTAGATAAGCCACTCCCATCCTGGACTTTTGATGTTTGCAGGCATGAAGCACTTGCAATGATTGCGGATCTCTTTCCTTTTTCAACATAATCATACAAATGTTTGCAAGCAAGATGATGTTAGAGCGAATTGCTTTTTACCATCCACAACTTTTGTTTTCAAATTTTGTCATTGAAGCTTCTAGGGATAATCTAAAAGGACTCACTCTTGTTGTTTTTGACACACTAGCATATATGATGTTAATGAATATCTCTTTGTCTATGGAACAGAGCCTCCAGTAACTTTGGTAGCATTCGAAGCATCCACAATCAAAAGAAGGCAAAGACGCAAGTTTTTTGTTGTTTATATGGGAATGAAGGGGAAGGGGATCATTGGAACAATTGATGTTACTGACACTTTAAGGAAAGGTGCAAAGGACATTGCGTGAGGTATCCACTTTTCTTACAAGTGTCAACTATTTATAAACAAGATTTTTCATATCCTTTCTAATCATATGCCCACTGTGTTTGTTGATTGCAGGCAATAGAAATAAGAACTAAAATACTGTCAGGGGACAGGGAAGAGGCAGTAGCAAACATAGCTAGGACTATTGGCATCAACGCAATTGAAGATTCTCATGGCGCACTTCAGCCTCAAGGGAAATCTAAATATATTTCGTCTCTGCATAAAAGTGGAGTCACAGTTGCTATGGTAATTTACACAACCTTCAGAAAATAAACTAGGTAGGGGGTTATTAAACCTAAAAGTATTTTAACTGAAGGTTATGTAAGGTTGGCGATGGAGTTAATGATGCCCCGGCACCAATTTGATTTTCATTCCTAATAATATTCTTAGGACTTTGAGCAAATAATTACTTTTTGTAATTCCTCTTATCGATAACATTTTTTACAAACCACTTTGGCACCTATTTAGCCCACTCGGTATCAAAATTTTATTATTTCCAAAAATTACCCATGACATGCATTTGCAATCTTGCATTTTGAAATCTAGATATTTAGTATGATGACATGTTAGGAAAACATGCTAGCATTTTGGACTTTGAAATCTAGATATTAGTATGATCTCATGTTAGAGGACATGCTAGTCAATCAACCTTTTTAATTTGGGATTTTCCGGTCCGGAGGAAAACATTTTTGGAATTTATTTTAAGTGATTTCTATAAGGTTTCAGGGATTTTGGCAGCCGGAAAGAAAAACCGATATTCCAAAAACCAGCAATGGTGATTTCAATTAAGAGCTTCTATGTCGAAATTTCTTCTTTCACGAATCTTTCCTCTTTCAGCATTTTCGTGCATTCTGAAATGGATTAGATTTGCACACTTCGTGGCTTGGGAGGTTTGTGGAGAATCCAAAATTTTGCTTTTTTCCATGGAGCATCGGCGTCCAAAATTTGTCTTCGCCCTAACCTTATAGTATGATTTCAGCGGAGGAGTTTCTTCTGCGTTTTTTCTGGGAGCATGGCGACTCTGCTTGGAGGAACAACTGTATTTGTTCAGTGGGTGAAGAGGATAAGGTAGTCTCAGTGCAAGTCGTTGTAATTTAGTAGCAAAACCCAGTCTTTTTTTCTTTTTAGGGTTTTTTCAAATGTCGTTTCTCCCCTTCTTTTCAAAGAACATAGTAATGCGGTGTGGACCAGGGACCCTCTGTTTATCTTCGGCTTAGATGGAAAAGAAGGAAGCAAGGAGGAGAAAGTATGGATGGAGGCCATCGGAACTTTGAGCAAGGTAAGCCCTTTTCTTTTCTTTTTCCTTTTTTTTTTCATGTTTGTTTTGGATGGCGCTATAGCTCATTCTGAGATGGTCTGCAAGAACAGCTATTGTTAATGCCGACAACGGATGTTTGCAATAGCTGTGGGCTGCAAGCACATCTATGGTGCATTTTGCCACATCCAATAGCGGACAAATCAAAAGCACCATAAAATCTCGTCTTGCGGTGAATACAAGGATCCAAGTAAGTGGATGCACCATAATGGTTTTAAATAGCCAAATCGGTGGATTGTTTAAAGATAGCATGCCAATCTTAGTATTTGGTTGTCAATTTGCCATGAGGACAGCTCTAAATGACATCCCACTAAAGTCCCTATATTTATAGTTTTGTGCTACATCCAACTTTAGCACTATCTCTAATTAGAAATATAGCTCATTCCTAGATGGTCTGCAAGAACGACTATTGTTTGTAATGCCGACAACGGATGTTTGCAATAGCCGTAGTGCGCAAGCACATCCATGGTCCGAATTGCCACTGCATCCAATAACCCACATATCAAAGCACCATAAAATCTCACATCTTTGCAAAAATACAAGGATCCAAGTAAGTGGATGCATCATAATGGTTTTAAATAGCCAACCGGTGATTAAAGATAGCATGCCAATCTTCATATTTGGTTGTCAATTTGCCATGAGGACAGCTCTAAATGACATCCCACTAAAGTCCCTATATTTATAGTTTTGTGCTACATCCAACTTTAGCAATCTCTCTAATTAGAAACTGTAATTTCGTGAGTTCTAAAGCATCCGGGTGTCTAATTCTGAAATCTCTCCATGAATATCTCGGCGATTAATGCGATATGACTAAGGCAATTCCTTCAAGACTTTGCTTTCGGAGTTAATTTCGGGGCTCTACAAGCATCCTTTGCAATTCTCGGTGCAAGGCATTGCCTTTGTAGCAAAACCCAGATCCGTTTTCATTTTAGGCTTTTTCAAATGTCGTTTCTCTCTCTTCTTTCAACAACATAGTACCGGTGTGGACCGGGGACCCTCTCGTTTATCTTCGGCTTAGATGGAAAAGAAGGAAGCAAGGAGGAGAAAGTATGGATGGAGGCCATCGAACTTTGAGCAAGGTAAGCTCTTTTCTTTTTCTTTTTTCTTTTTTCATGTTTGTTTTGGATGGCGCTATAGCTCATTCGAGATGGTCCAAGAACGACCATTGTTTGTAATGCCGACAACGGATGTTTGCAATAGTCGTGGTCTCGCGCAGCACATCTATGGTCTGCGGTTGCCACATCCAATAAGCGACACCAAGCACCATAAAAATCTCTGCTCAGACAGCAAAATACAAGGATCCAAGTAAGTGGATGCACCATAATGGTTTTTAAATAGCCAAATCTGGTGACTGTTTAAAGATAGCATGCCAATCTTCGTATTTGGTTGTCAATTTGCCATGAGGACAGCTCTAAATGACATTCCACTAAAGTCCCTATATTTATAGTTTTGTGCTACATCCAACTTTAGCACTGTCTCTAATTAGAAACTGTAATTTCAGAGTTCTAAAGCATCTGGTGTCTAATTCTGAAATCTCTCCATGAATATCTCGGCAGTGTGCGATATGACTAAGGCAATCCCACAAGGTTTTCACGTTTCTAGAAATGAGAGTCTCGATCTTGGTTTGTCTCTTCCTTCTAGCTTTTTGTACCAAGCAGCTTTCTCTAACGTAAATTTTAGAAGGCAACTTAGTGCCAAAGCCTTGCAATGACTGTTGTTGTCTAGATTTCCTGGCAGGAAATTTGTCATCATGCATATGAAATCCTAATATTGTGCAAAAAGTCGTCTGCACTCACTGCATTTTTGAAGACACAATTACAAGTATTTAGAAGAATGATTAATAACAGAGGAATGTTACTATTGGCAAATGCCAGATCAGGTTGTAATGATAGATTTGCTGGCTCGCTGAAGTTTGAAGTATCACAAGATTTGAGATTAGTGGCCTAAGCGATTCTAAGCTTAGAGTTTTTGTAATAATTTTTTTGTGATAATCTTTTTCAAGTTATACTGAAAACAGTAGAGCAGTTTGCAACCTATGGGAGTTGGGGTTTCAATTGGAATTTCTTATGAACAAGAGATATACACATCAATTGCAATTTCTTATGAACGAGAGAGATACACGTAACACCATCTTTCCAAATATTGTAAAATACTATGCCCATTGATATTTACAGACCCCAAATATTTACATGTCCCCACAAGATGCACACCAACATTTAAGTTTCCAATATTTGCAATTTACATGTCTCCATATGATGCCCAACAGCGTTGGGCACCATAACTAGTGCTTATAGAACAACTTACATCCATTCTTCACTCATTAAATTTTGTAGATGTGATCTGTTGCACTTCAGAGTATGCTAACCAATTATCATTAGATCACCAAGTCCATAGCAAAGGTCATCACTTTATGTAGCAACCATTTGAATTTGATTTGCCCATTTGATGCAAGTTCTATTAGCAGGTGCCCCCTATGATGAATATGCATCTCATTATGCAAAATGGAAAATATCCAATATCAGGCATAGGACCTGAGCTGGACCTTTATGTTGGAGATACAATCTAAAACATGTGCCCTACATGCAAAGAGGCGAGCTTTCTAATTTATTGGTTATTGGGGATTGTAAGATCTAGAGTTCCAATTTTATGCAGTTATTAACTCTTGAATTTTAAGTAAGGTTGTTTCTAGCAGTGCAACATTTAGATAGAGGAATACTAAAAGAGATGACGCAATGCAGATTAAAGTCAGCTTAATGAATAGTTTGACTATCTGGAGATGAGTAGATAGAATATATCTATGATCCAGTCATAAATAGGCTCTCCAAAAATTCATAAACATTACAATTGTGACAACTTTCCTTCTGGAAAGACAAGCAAGCTTCGGTGGTTCTCCCACTTAAGCGCGTCTGAGGCAAAACGCAGATCGTCAGTCGGGACAAAGAAAGATCGCGAGGCACTTAAACCGTACCTAGATGCTACTTTCCTTCGCAAGCTCACGGGATGCGAGGCTCGATGCACGTTAAAGCCGGCACACTATCGGTAACAACAAGTCAATCCTAGGCTCACAAGAGGCCCGCGACCAGATTTGTACACCTCGGCTGCCCATGAAGAAGCGCGGACTTATAGCTTCCATTCAAGACGGGTGCACATCGCCTCCGCGTTAGAACAGGCGTTGGGCTCGGGAAGCACGAGCAAAGGCTTTGCCGGTGTTGCCACGGTAGCGATTGAGGATGAATGTCATACCCTCCAGTCTGCCTTGCGACATTTGCCCATATCCCAGAGGTATGTTCGACTACTTCAGTGCCTGGCGGCCGTTGCATCGCTTTATTGACTACGGCGTCGGTGGGTTTGTTGGGGTCATACCTCCAGGAGGTTATGGATGCACGGATGCGTTTGTGTCCTACGGGACGGTCTTGAACTGTCCTATGCAATTGTACAGTGTGCCAGCATGCTTATTACTGCTAAGGTTTTTTCCCTCGAAAACCCTTCGGGGCGGGGGTTTTTTAATCATGTCAGTAATATGCTTGCTGCTCTCTTTTTGTTTGGGTCCTATAGGCCAATTGGTCTCCATGGACGCTAAAAACCTATTCTATTCTATTCTATTCTTCACATTTTTGCAATTGTGTTATCATTGCGCAGTAAAAGCTTATGTCTCTCACTATGGTTTTGATGAGAAGGGCCAAAATATTAAACAACTGACATGCTGAGTACAAAAGAGGTTTAGTAGCATCTGACCCTTTTAAAAAGCCCTTTGCCTCTTTGGAAAACCCCCTTGCCTCTTTGAAAAAGTCTTCAGCCGCTCCTCTTTATTGTTATGTGCAATGCAGTGGTTTAGATGTCTATGACATATTCAATGTCTTCTAGAGTTTGTCCTTTTGCGCCACATGAAATCTGAGAAATACATGCAATGGGTCCAAGGGAAGCTAACCAGAATATCGGGTTGATGTACCATATTTTGTGGATTACATTTGATGTATCATATTTCGTGAATTACAGTCTGTTGGCAGAAATAGGATTAAAAGGAGCATTATAAATGTTACATAAAGGCTCTCATGACTCAAAAAGGCGAGTCCTTTGTTGCATTTGTTGCATTTTCTTCAAGCTTTTTTATGTCTAGAGATGTTCGATTGCCTGCAAGGATTTGATGCCATCTGAAGTTGCTCATTCAAAACTCAAAAGTGCAAGTTCACTTTTGCTTTTTCTTTAAGCTCTTCTGATGTCTGAAGGGGTCTGATTGCTTACATGAATTTGATGTCATCTGAAATTCTTCATTAAGTATCACTTGGAAGACTATGTAGCCAAACATTTTTAAAGGAGGGCAGTTTGTAGTAATAAGTCTCTATGTAAATGTGAAAAAAAACACGTGTGATAATGGCTAACAAGGAGACAATGTGTGCGCCACGTGTAGAAGCATTAGATAATGCAAGCCAAGCAAAGATTTGGACAAGCACATGGTAATCAAAGGTACAATTTGCATTAGATAATGCAAGCCAAGCAAAGATTTGGACAAGCACATGGTAATCAAAGGTACAATTTGCATTAGATAATGCAAGCCAAGCAAAGATTTGGACAAGCACATGGTAATCAAAGGTACAATTTCTCATTTTTCATTTGTGCAGCTTCTTACTTAATAATCTCTTAAAGTTTGCCTTAGCATTACATTGTAGATTAAAAAAAAGGGCTTCATCTTTGTAATGTTATAAAAAGCAATTATCATTGTTAAAATAAATAAGGTCCATATTCAAGTGTTTTCTCTATATTTCTTTTGTTTTTTTTTTTTTAGATTCTGAAACCTATCCCATAAAAAGCACGCATTCCTTGGATGCCCAATATCTTGGAAGTGAAAATTGGATGTTGAGCATGCAGAATTGCATGTGTCTCAAAGAAAGTCACACATTTGGCAAGATACATCTACACAATTCAAGGATATGTTTGGCTTCTACCTAAGCAGCAGAATATGTCAATGCATCATACAGACTCCGACATTAGAATTCCAAGTACAAGGATCAGTAGTACAATGATAATTTTGAAAAACGTTTAAATTTATTAGTCGTTCTAATGTGCAAATTGACAGGGTTGGAGAAGCATAAAAACTGTTGGCTTCCACATATCATATGGTTCTGTTATTTTATTTTATTTTTTAATAATCTTAGATATATCTTTGTTTGTAATCCACACTATTGGCAATGTTATAAATGTGATCTATTTCTTTTGAGCAGCAACCTATGTGTTATGAACAATTATATCTGTGAAAAAGACTATCATTCTTAACAATTGAAGCATGTGAAAGAGATTATCAACAATTGAATCCCCTTAGTAGAAACCTTAGGATTGTTAACTTATCCAATGTCAATGTCAAAGATAAAATGTATTTCCATGACTTGGCATTAACAATGGCGTTGATGTCAATGTTGACGAGATTGTTCAATGTCAATTTTGATTAAACCAATAAACTGGCAACTTTATGAAATCAGTAAACACTTGCCCAACCTGGATTTGTTTTTGCTTTGCAATTAGCAATCCAACATTAGCCACTACAGTTCAACACAACACAAGATTGCTACAATTATCAACTGCAATAAATGCAAGAATACCAACTAGCAACCCAAGATTAACAACTCCAACTAGCAACCCAACATGAACAACTTAGAATACCAACTAGCAATCCAACATGAACAGCTTAGAACTTCACTAAGTATGAGACAAAATTATTGTCATTGGGATGACTATAATAAATGCAAAAATACATAAAATATATTGTCTAGCAATAGTTTAAATACAACCATCATAAGATTTGGCACTAATATGACTACATTCTATGAAATTGAAACATGTAGAATTGCGCTTAGCCAAACAAAAATTGGAAAAGGAACGAAGATTCTTTGTATTTTGAACCACGAGTATTTTTGAAGCTTCAAGCCAGTTGTTGCACTGGAAATGCCCAAGCTTTTGTATATGGAATGCGGTGGCTACAAATTGTGTGTTCCATTGTTGCACTGCAAATGCCCAAGCTTTTGTATAGGGGAAAGGAACTATGGGCTGAATTTCCGGTCCAGCCGGTTGGGCCCCGCGACCGGCGGTAGCCGGGAGCGGGTAACCGGCTGGACCGGAAATTCAGCCCATAGTTCCTTTCCCCTACAATATAGAAACAGGGGAGCAGATTTTGCCCCCCTTTTCCCTGCTTCGTCGAGGCGCATATGGACCCTGTTTGCGGCTATGGAGGCCTTGTTTGCGGCAACACAGCGCTTAGGTTTGCTTAGTTTTGAAGTTGTTTTCCTCTATTTTTGTCGAAGCTCTTCATGCGGTAAGAACAGCGGTGACTCGAGAGCAAAAATGCCAAGAAATCATTCTATTTCTTTCTATCTGTGGAATGGCGTGTCGAGCTTGTATCCTTGGTTGTGGTAGCAAGATTTGGTAGAAGGCCGACATGGCCTGGATGGCCGACATCCTTGGTTCTAAGCGGGGCTCGTGAGGCCAACATGATCCTTGGTTCTAATGCAGAGGTTTCAGGTGTTAATTCGCAAAAACAAAGGATGCAAATGAATAAACACCGGTGAAAAAGGAACAAGCTTATGCGTTTCTTGAAGCGTGTTCTTTTGCTATCACCATTTTACAAGGTAGCATCTAAGCCGCTTTTTCCTCAAGCCATTACTTATGAAGGCAAGCTCTATAAAAGAACTTGGTTCCTATTTTTTCTCTTGCAAGACCGATCCGCCTCATAAAAGCTTGCGATCGATTGCCATTCTCAAGTGCCCGAACCCATCCTAAGAGTTGTACTTAAGTTAGCGGGGCTTTGTTACTTCAAATCTTTGTAAAGCGGAGTGTGTTATTTCAAGTTTTTCGCTAATCTTATAGCTTTTATGAATCCCCCCTTTTCATAGTGGCCAAACTTCTTAAGTAGTTTCTTTTTTGTTTCTTCATTGATTTACTTGTCGATTCCATGATTTTGCTTGTTTCTTGGCTGTTTTTCTTTCTCCAAATATCATATGTCTGCGTTTTTGCAATGAAAGGTTAAAAAAACAGTGATGGAAAGGAACAAACCTGCACTGTAAGTTATTGTTAGAAAAAACAGTGATGCAAAGCAACAAATCACCGGATTAACCAGTCATCCGGAATTGGAAGACCCAACTTCCATTCCGGATTGTAGGGGATTGACACGTGTCAGTTTCAGAATGCACGCCAGGGAATTTATGCGACCCTGTTTCTATATTGTATATGGAATGCGCATGGCTACAAATTGTGTGTTCCATTGTTGCACTGGAAATGCCCAAACTTTTGTATATAAAATACGTCTGAGAAGAATACAAATTGTGTATTCCATTATTGCTCTTACAATCTTCAAATGCAAATTTTCATGCTCCAAATCTTTTTTCTTTTTCAAGTATTAAACAACCACCCCTTCAAATTGTCACAAAGCCCGGCAACGCCGGGCACCATAACTAGTATGTATTATAATGGAGTTTGTGACTAAAGAAAGCCTTCAATGAGAACTCTACCATTGAAATGGCATTTTTTCTTAGATAATGTCAACTATTATGCAACCATGTCCTTTTAAGGTTTTCTAAAATACATAGGAAACTTTCAAAGTGAATCCCACATTTTGAATCCCATTTTCAGATACACTATAGATCCAGTTAGATGTTTTTTACCCCAAGGTGACATAAATTCCCTCGCAATGCATTTAGAAAAGAGAAATGTTCGCAGCGGCCTTGGCTGCCGCGATAAATTTCTTGTATCAATAAATATTGTTCCATGCAAGGCCACTCCCCCGAGCAGCATATCAATTCCTTCCCTTCTCAAGACTGATTGTCCTATATCATCTGTTTTAAAGATTTCTATTTCTTCTCAAAGAATATTAAGTACTGCACTTTACTGCTCTGAAGAGTGTTACCCAGAGATTGCATAGATTTATGTAATACTCTCCTCCAAAATATTGTGGGGTGGCTGTCAATGAGAAAAACCATTTCTTGCAGATGTTCTAAAATTTGTTGTGCCTTTTCGCCCTTGAGGAAGGTGTTATGTTGTTTGATTCCTTGTAACCGAAGAGTGGGATCGAGTATGATGGCGGGCTGAAGGAATAAGTTGACCAGACCTGAATTGTTGAACCTTGTAATACTTCAACTTAGGTTGGATTTCAGGTCGAGTTAATGCGCGGTATGAAGCTTATGCCTCTGGCCTTGCTGTGCTTGCATTTATCAAGATGGTCATTGGGTGTGTCTTGGTTTTAAGTGAAGGATATAAATCTCCCTTTGTGGCTGACTTGAGGAAATGACATCTTACTGGATATTAAGATTGAGCTTAAATGCTGAAATTTTGCCAATTTGATCCATTTTGGGGTCTTTCATAAGGCTTTGTACTTTCTATTAGTAATAAAATATAAATATCTTGTCTGCCAAAAAAAAAGGGGGTGGGATCAAGTATGAGCTTGAGTTGCTATCCAAAACAACAACCAATTACCATTTGCATACTTCACCAATATGTCTACATTGCACACCGTTTGAGAAGAACGTTAACATTAAATTTCAACGTCAAAGAAATGGCATCAACAAGAAAACACAAAAAATCCACCAAACAATGGACATCACAAATGGCCCAAGATGCCCATCCGACAGCTCTCGCTGCTTTACGTAACCCCCCGTGTGAATATGCACCCAAACCAAAGGGGGTTTAAAGGGGGTTTTAATTTAAATGTGTCAAATGCAATGGTTTGTGTTAATAATGTTAGTTGTGTGTTAATGGTTTGTGTTAACTAAAAAATTTTTTGGCCCCTTCGGGGCCCTAAGGATAGTGTAGGGGTGTAGATATAGACATTACCTAATACTCTAATGATGGATGGTATATCATAGCCTCACAAATCTAACAAACTAGAGGTGCTCAAATTATAGAAACAAAAACATTGCATAGAATTAGACATATACTATTATACCAATACCAATATTAATACATGAGGTAGCATCAAAAATTTGTAACTTAATGATTTCTTCTAAACTTAATGTGATTACCGTAGATGTGAATGCATATTCAAAAATCCTCGCTTCAAATTGCAGCTCCTCCTCAACCTGTTCTTGATCCAATGTCCGCAACAAAAGCTCTTTAAAATTGGACAAAAGCTCTTTAAAACTACGACTCATGCCACGTTCCGGCATTTTGGGAGGTTCCCGTGGCAAACCATCTTTTTCCCATTCTTTTTGAGGCTGATACCAGCTATCATTGGTTGCAATATAGTCATCACTCTTCCAGCTATTGTCCAGCCAGTCCTCCCACTCTGTGCTATCTGAATGAAGCCCACTTTCCTGATATTCATGGAGCTCATTTAAAGCATCATTCTTTGGTTTCCATGCAGCAAATGCCTTGTCATCTGCAAGCATTCTGTCTATCTCATCCATTGTTTCCTGGCTAGGAGATTCCTTTTCAGAATCTTCAGATTTGCTGCCATCAGAAGCATCATCTAATGGATGTCTTCCATAGAGATTGGATTGAATAACTGCTTCCAGCAACTCCCCTTGGGGCGTTGAGTATAAGATCTGAAGTCAAATTGCTCTTCCATTTTAGTATCGGATGATTCTCTGGCCCGTTAGAATAGTTAAACTTAGCAATGTCCTTCATGTGTGTATCAGAAAATATCTGACAAAGACCAATATCAGCAAATGAGACCAGAAGTTTGTATGGACTGCTTGCAATGTTGGCCCAAAACGCATACCTCTTTCACGATTTCAAAGGCCCGGGTTCCAGAACGAAGCATTGTAGAGCAGATAAAAACAGAGGCAGCAATTTTATGAGGAAAAAGCTCCATGAAATACAAACAGCTAGGACCAAGTAAATAATACGCATCCTATAACAGTAACAAAAACTTCCTTAGAGCATCGATCTCCTGTACATAGGAAACACAGTAGCATGGCAGACAATTTTGAGACGAAAGCAAGAGCTTAGAAACTCACCAGAGTCGTATGTAACAATGTAACGAGATACCTTATCCACACAGTAGCTCATAGAATCAGGCAGATTGATTTCCTCCGTTATGAACAAAGCTTAGTGTAAACCATTTACTACTTTAAAAAATCCGTGGGAATATGCACAAATCCATGGAAACTTTCTCCCCTTTCTCCAGTCTTGGAGTAATCAGAACTTAAAGTCTTGTAGGATTATGGATCAAATAGGTCGAAGCTACTTAGATGAGCTGTTGGAGCTTCAATTGCAGAAATCAGAAGCTAAGGGAAGGCCGGAAATGGAGCAAGAGAGCTATAAAATTAGGTTTGGATCCATTTTGACGTAGTAGAATGGTTTTGGAACTAAAGGAAAAGGCTTTATGGGAAAGAAAGATCAAAGGAGAGACAGCTGCATAGCGAAAAAATCCTGGCATCTCCTAAAATCTACCAGGCTGCACAATCCGGAATACACCTAGACTGCACAAAAGATCTTGTTATGTTGCTGCTTTGCCTTTGCCTCTGCCTCTCCAAGCCCTAAAAGACGAAATGTCGAAGCAAAACTCAAATAACCCTATCTAGCAAACAAATCGATCTTGAAATTTCCATGCTTCTATTTCGATGATGTTTAATCTCTGCTTCACATCCGCCTAAAAGTACCAGTGCTCCACCTCTGCAGAATTTGTGCCTTCAGCTAGCAAACCCTATTTCTAAATGGCTTGAGGGTTGCATGTCAACGAGCCTCAATAAGCTAATTCAGAAAAAATAACAACATGGCACATGGGTCTAAACCATTGAACAAAAACACTAAAATTAATGCAGGTGTATGTGCACTCTAGATATACTAATTAGTAGTCCCCATGCAATACGCTTTCGAAATCATATGAAAACCATAGAACAAAATAGTACAAAAATACAAAACCAACCCCCTGTTATTATGCTAGATATTGCAACTTGCCAAATTTGCCATCCTAGTACTAATTTTCTACAACAAAGCAATGATCCAACAACACAAAACCCAAAAGAACATGCCAATGTCCCTCCACTTTATAATACCATGGGCACTATATAATCACACAAACATGCCCACTAAAAATTCCACTGGTACCGGAGAAGAGGTGGATGGGATTGACAACATTAATGTGGAGAAGGGGGCGGGTATAGTTGGTGACCCTCTTGAGGGCAATAGTCAGTTTTGCACAAAAAACGGTGGGGATGGAATGGGCTCAGAAAGTAAGGAAGACAACCCCCCTTTCTTGGATTTGAATTCTGGAACTCGTGAAGGTGTGACTATGGATGTTGTGTTACATTTGCCATTAAAGATAAGGATGGGTCACATGGGGTGATGGAAAAAAGTGCAAGGGCCCATACGGAAGCAGGGATGCATACCCATGGGAAAGGGAGGGAAAGTCAAGATGCAGTACATGTTGTGGGGGGTGACCTTACCCCTAGGGAAAGTATACCATCAATAAATGGGTTGCAGAGGAGGTGGCACAAATATCCTTGCGATCGAACATGAAGTCCCTTTGGAAAAAGAGGTAGGATGTACTCCCCAAGCATGTGCGTGTTTCTTACGGATAACTTTATATTTTAATGCGTGTGTGAGAATGTTACCACACATAGGTAGATATTTAGCAAGGGTTGTGAATCTTTTACCATCCATATGCATTTTCATTAGTACTAGCCGACCTTTGGAGGTGAATGTAGATTGGTCGGACCTTGCCCACTGGCAGGAGCTATGCTTCACCTTAATATATTATGGTAAGAAACATATGATCTGCCTAGGTGCAGGTGTATCTGTGTTAGGTGGTGGCATTTGATATGAGAATTGTATCGTGAAACCTTAGGGGAATTAAAGGTGCTCTAAGAGGGCCAGAATTTTGATGGCTATGCATTCTATGCAGGCTGATATTATTCTTATTCAAGAGCATAGGTTGTGCGATTTTGAAGCTTGTTCCTTTGGGGGATGGATGGGTTGTAGATACAGCTCACTTATTTCCAAAGCAGATGGGACTAAGGGGGTTGTAGGTGTCCTTTGGAAGGGTCTCACACCTAAGTCCACCTATACAAGCACTATGGGCAGATGGTAGGCTCTTATATTTGAAATGCAGGGGGTGAGCTGGAGGTAGATAAATGTCTATGCTTCCAACAACCCTGATGAAAGAGCCTTGTTATGGGGTGAAATTGATAATTGGGCTACAAGGCAACTAGTAGACAACTGATTGCTAAGGGATTTTAACATGACAGATACTTGGGACCAAATGTTAGGGATCAACTGTAACCTCCAGCTTTAGGAAAAGGCGGCTTGAGAACACCTACTGGATGATATCGGGTTACTACTTATACCCCCATCTAATGCTCTTTACTCCTTATCCAATAAGCATAAGGTCAGAACCATGTTTACTGCCTCCTTGACTGTCTTTATGTTGCTAATAGAACATCTAGCCTTATGGATCGATGCTTTGTAGAGGCAGATTTGTGCTTCTCCCATTCAGACCATATTCTATAAGTACTGACATTCGAGTCCCCACCAGAGGTACACGAGAAAAGATGCCTGCCCTTCAAGTTTAATACAAGCTACTTGACTAAGCAGAGTTTTGTAGATGCATTCAAGTTGTTTCTTGCCTCGTTGCCTCAAACATCCTTACCTAGCATGAAAAGATGGGTACAAAAGGTACAAGCTATGGAAAAATGAATAAAGTCATGGGGCAAGGATCGTGCTGCTGCATTTAGAAAGGAGAAAAATAAACTCTATAATGAGCTAAGGAGCATTAGACTTGATCTGTTGAACGACCCCCTTGATGTTGGTAAGCAAGATATAGAGAAGGAGATGGAAAGAAGGGCAAAGGCTATTGAGGAGGAAGAGGCAAGGGGTGTTGCTGTAAGGTCAAAATATAGGTAGTATGCAGAGATGGACCATGAGAACTCCAAGGCGTTCTTTAGAGTGGAAAATGCCATACTAGCAGAGAATGGAATTTCGAGGGTCTTGAATGATAAGGGGGTGTATCTTTCATAAATTGGTATACCAGTCTCTTTTCTCGGAGGACCCACAGCCAGTGGGTTTTGATAATGCGATGGAGGCCTGCTCCAGGGTGACTCAAATCAGTATTCTCCCCGCATGGCCGACATTACAGAGCAAGAAGTCTTCAAAACACTATGCTCTATGGCAATGGGTAAGTTCGCTAGTCCAGATGGGTTTCCCCCCCAGTTCTATGTGGAATTTTGTCCTAAACTTAAGGTTGATTTGGTGGAAGCCATCATAGGGGCATAATTGACAAAGGAACTTCACCCGGACATTTTAGCGGGCTTTATTTCCTTGATTCCTAAAGTGGATAGACCATTGTCCATAGGTGAGTAGAGGCTCATTGCTCTAACACACTACTTATAAGATTTTGGCTAAGACCATTGCATCTAGAATGAAACCTATGCTGCATAGAGTGATTGATAATGAGCAGTCAGCCTTCCTACCAGGTAGATCTATATTGGATAATTATCTTGCAACAAGGGAAGGGGCACAATGGTATCAAAGTTCATGTCAACCTATAGTTGTTTTGAGAAAGCATATGACTCCTTACGTTTTGCTAATGCATCAGCGATCCTCAACGGGAGGTCTACATGGCTATTCCAGAAAAGGAAGGGAGTAAGACAAGGATGCATTGTAGCAAATGTTCTGACATGCTTGGTCAAGTTTGAGGTACAACTACAGAGAATTGAGAGATTGAAGTTTCCAGACATGATTGATGAGATGCTCACCATCATGCAATATGCGGATGCGATCTTCTTATTTCTCAGGTATGATGACCAGAGTTTGACAAATTTAAGGGAGTTCTTTCAAGTTTCTCTATTGCATCTAGAATTGAGCTCAATAGAAACAAATGTTGTATCCTACAACCGCATATGGGACAAGTCCACCACACTGTTTTGGCCCTTGGACTTCAAATACTAAGACAACAATGCACAATGAATCTTCTAGACATTTCCCTCTCTCTTCAAGCCTCTACTCATGGGCCATGGACTCCCACTTTAGAGAAGGTTCGGAGAAAAATAAATCTTTGGTCATCGGAAAGCCTCCTTACAGTGGGCAGAGTGACAGTAGCCAACACTATGCTTGGATTCTCACATGTCTTCTACTCCTCAGTCCTCATGGACCCTTAGGCAGTCTATGAGAAGCTTCAGAGGATGATCAAGAAGTTCTTATGGAATGGTCCATCTGAAATGCAGAGACGGGAGAGACGAGGGATTAGGGTGCAAGGAGCCACTGCTGCAAGCTCAGGTCCTGGCATCAAAAATTATTTGGAGATCTCTTATGGGGAGCAATCGTCTGCGCTTCACTTTGTTCAATTCTGGCTCAGCAAATGTGCACCAGTTAGGCAGGCCATCAGTTCATATGGATGAGGTAAGCTCATTTTTTTTATTCTTTCTCTATGCCACGTGGTGCACCTCCTATTATGCGAGGACTAAGTGCATGGCAGGAGCTTATAGAGGTTTTTCACCTAAAGCCTTCCTGGAGGAAGTAGGGGGCCTTAGCCTCTTTTGGAAGACAATGGTATGGGAAAAGCATGGCCTACCCCTGGCTCTGGTCCACCCCTGTATATAATTGAGATGGAGACAACAAGGGATCCACCGCTTAGCTGATGTCTGCTTGGATGGTCAATGTTTCTCTTGGTCTGACTAGGCTCAGACAAGCTAGTGTATTAGACAAGAGTATTTTTAGAAGCATTATGGCTAATGTGCATGATTGTTCAGGGATTGTAGACCTTAGTGGGATTGTAGACCTTAGTGAGGTCTGGGGGATAGAGGGACAGGAGGGATATTCAGTAAGTGGGATTTACATGCTAAAAGGACACCTCTCTCCCTTGAAGGTTTTGGCCAGCCTGGATATAACAGATGAGGTGTTCCTACAGCTCTTGATTGGTTCCTAGCGATGCTGATACTCCAAAAAGATACAACTGCTCCGATGTTTAGCTCTCTAGGATGCAATCAACACCATGTTTCGGTTGAGGAGGAGAAAGACAGTGGGATCGGATTTCTGCCCACTTGGATGTGGACAATGTGAATTAGTGGAGCACATGTTCTTCTATCCTATGGTTGTGGATTTTTGGCACTGGGTTTCACCCATACTTCACGTAACCTCTGACGAATGGAAGTGGCCACATAATCTATTGGTTTCAGCAGGGTCACACACTAGAGCTTCGGCAATCAACATTGCTCTATGGGCAGTCTGGAAATATAAGTGTGATGTCGCAATTAGAAAATAAACTCTCTCTACCACTCAGATCTGCAAATACTTTATTATGGAGGTTGCGATGATGGGGCTGGGGCACCATAAGAAATATGGTAGAAAGTTGGATAAGATTGATAATATACAAGGTTTTAGCATCTTTTTTCCGTTGCTCTTGAAGCACAGAGGAGGTGGCCAATGGCCTAACTTAAACCTTGGCAGTTAACCCTCTCACTCCCCTTGGGACTAATCAGGTTCCCTTTGTGCTCATGGATGATATCTGGACATAAGATTCATCTAGGTGTTTTTACTTTTTATTAATATAATATATATACTTACCTTCAAACAAAAAAAAAAAACCCAAAGAAATTCCAAAACAATTTAATGTGATCAACATTTGTGCATAAGCACCTTGTAGCTTATCTGAAAAATGTAGAACTTTTTTCATCATTAACCATAATGAAAAAGGACCCAGAAATTTCGCTCTTGTTTTGTCCATCTACTGTCGATTTTGTTCTTCCTTGATAAGTAGCGCATCCAGCCAAACTTTGCAAGAAAACTGCAAAAAAACAACGCAAAACAGGGGCAAATTTCAAGCTCCCATCAAGTGACAAAGAGAATTTCTTGGTATCCTCTTCATTAAAACTACCTCTTCCAAAATGTCATCATTCGTGTACACGCCGGATTGGAACAAAAAGTTGTAAGGAAGCAACTTGGTGCAGCCACATCCACGGCACCAATAATCAGGAATACTGTTTGGGTCCTCCGATTCTTGAGAACTACCTACACGGGTAAAACACGAAGAAGAATGAGGAAGACAATCGGGCTCCCCAACTGTTATATTGTAAAGCTTTTCCTGTTTGCTTTGATGAGGTGCTCCCGGCTACTGCCGGTAGCAGCATTCAAACGATTGTCTTATTTCTAGAAGTATCCAATAGGAGTATACCACTTAAGCGAAAGAGGGTGAAGTTATTTTCATACTATTGTTTGTTAGTGTTTTATTTGTATTAAGACTACAAATAAGACACTGTAGTCTATCTTATTTTTTGCTTTGGAGTCACAAATGATGCCTTATATGAAATGAGGCAAAAAAGTTTAGCCATATTTTAAGACACCGTGTGAAAAGGGCCTTATACAAGATGCAAAAAGTTTTACCACACCATTCGCTTGGTACCCCTCTTGATCTCTTGATGACATTTTTTTCTCACGTGATGAGGTGGCACAATAAAGGCCAGAACTTTAGCCGGATTTGTTTCCGGGATAGACCGCGATCCCCAAAGCTTGCCCTCAAGCTTTCCCCGATCCGTGCAAGCTTTCAATTTCTTGTGAATAATCGGATTCTAGGTTAAATCTGCACATAATCTCCTCTTTTGATCCCCTCGGACCATGGAATTGTCCATATGTAACCCAACTTTCGAATGCAAGAAATGCAACAAACTAACGAGAGATATATCACCTCTTGGGCTTGCGTATGGGCTTCTATCCTAAACTTCCCATACATTTATCAAACCAGGCCGATGAGCAATGTCATTCACACACATGTGAAAAATTACGAAGAAACGAGGAGGCACTCCTTGGGAGGTGTTGACTTTAGACGAAGCCGCTAAAACAATTGGAGGACATGGATGAACCACCGAAGGATAAGTCTCTTTGCATCTTGCGGTAAATGTAGAAAAAGGAGAAACTTAACATATGCAAAGCATGCACATATACACATCTTTAACAGTGGCCTCCAAGCTCATAAAAATATAGGCAACCATCTCGTTCCAATGTTTGTAGAATGTGGAAGCTTGTCCGATGCTCAACAAGCTTTCAATGTGATGGTTATCCGTAATGAGCATTCCCGGACATCTTCTTTATTAGGGTACATTGAGGGTGGGCAATCACGCCATGCTCTTCTCATGTGCTATATGCTAAGGGACGAGAGTCCAAAGAGGGCTTTTAGTCCAAAGAGGGCCTATGGTCCAAAGGGCTTTTTGGTCCAAAGACGACCAAAGGGGCATGCTATATAGTAGCTCTGGGAGAGCTCAAAGGCAGCCGTGGTCTTAGCCGCGTGGGCTCGTGGTTGGGATGAGATAGCGTGCCACGCCAAGAGTCCATTTTAGTGGTATCGAGCAACAAGTTTCGATGGCCTAGCTCTCCCCGCCAATGTTAACTTTGAGGATGATGAACTCAAGGAAAAAGTTTTTGAGTTAGAGCATGACAATTCGCTCATGAGAGAAAAGCTTGCAGCTGCCGAGGCTCGAATTGCAGAGCTGCAAGAACTGGATTCTCTGCGAGCCGCAGGTGGCGCAGTTGCAGCAAGCTGCTGCGCGTCCACGTAGTGGCATCAAAAAGGGTGTCAATGTCAAAATTGAATTCAAAAACTATTCCGCTGCTACTAGTGATGCGGATGAACTTTTCGCATGGCTCCGGGATTTGAATTCATATTTTGCTAAGACTAAAGATCACGAAGACACTCAGTTATATTTTGCTGAGCGTCATCTGGATGGGGTTGCAAAGGACTGGTGGCTGGATATACAGAAGAACCAACCAGTCGATCAACCTATTGTTACCTTTGCGGAATTTGAAAAGCAAATCAAAAATCATTTTCTGGGTCATAATTGGGAGCGAGATCTTATCGCTGAATGGAATAAGTTGACCCAACAAAACATGGAAACCGCTCGAAGCCTTGCCGCGACGAAGTTTTAAAGAAAGGACTTCAGCTTAGTAAAAATGATACCGGTGAAGTCCGAAAACTCATGGGTGGGTTCATCGTTGGGTACGGGCTAAGCTTGACCCGCAAGTTGCCAATCTTTCTTTGGTGAGCTCAGAAGATGGCGAGAAAGTAGAGGAGGAAGGTTTGTCTCTCACTGAAGCCATTAATGCTCAACGGCCTCAAAGTTTCTATGAAAGAGGCGAAAGTGGTTTTCGACAAATCAATGGGATCCGCCCGGGTTCATTATTCAAACGGCCGCACCGCACGCGTTCGCGATAATGAAGCTGTTGCCAAAGAGCCTAAGGAATCTTATCAAGCACGCAAAGAAGCGGCTTATGGGAGAATAAGTGTTTTGTTTGTTATTCAACCGATCATAAGTTTTATGAATGCCCTACTTATCCGAAATCGAAGAAAGGGGAAAGAAAGGAAGCTACACCTCTTCTTAAGTCCGGGACTAAGAAAGAGGACAAAAGTAAGAAAATAGCTTCGCGCACGGAGATGGAAAAGGGAAGGTGGCTACGGTCCGGGAAAAAATCGGATATAGATTCTCGCTGAGAATAGTAGTCTCTTGCATTTTGGCTACTATTCAAGATCAAAAAAGTACATATCTTATTCGATCCGGTAGTGAGTTTGATTTTATTTCTGCTCGATTGGTAAAAGAATTAAAAAACTTCTGTTCCTTTATCAAGTGATGTAGAATTGTCTTCGCTTTCTTGAATGTAGCCCCTCCGCCTTCTTCATTTATGGTCAAGGATGTTGAATTTCAATTGCGTGGCTATATCCAGAACGCTTCTTTCATGGTTTTCGACCTTGGAGGTATGGATATTATTCTCGGCGATGCCATGGCATAAGGCTATCAATCCTCTTATAGATTGGAAAGCGGTATTGTTATGTTATCCTTGGAAGGGGGTAAAAGACCTTCAAGTTTGTGAAGGATGATATTATTTCCCCAATTCCAACAGTTTACGCTGTACGCTTTAAACGCTTTGGCAATGAAAACTCATTTTGTGTATTTGGTGGTTTTGGCGCCCTAAGTCCGATGTGTCCCCATTAAATGAGCTGCCAAACAATCTTTTTTTATTATGATGATGTCTTTCAAATGAAATTCCACAAACTTTGCCACCCCCAACGCTTGGAGGACCACGGGGATTGATCTTCTTCCCGGAAAGAACCTCTAATCAAGCTCCTTATCTGGAGAATGCATGGCCAACAAGTTGATTAGGCCGCCTTGATGAGTTACTTCTAAGCCGGATTGATCCGCCCATAGTTCTTCACCTTTTGGTGCTCCCGCTGCCTTGTTGGTTAAGAAAAAAATAATTCTTGGCGATGTGTGTATAGATTATCGCCCTTTGAATAAGATAACCATAAAGAACCAGCTTCCTATACCAAGGGCGGATGATTTATTTGATCAACTTCAAGGTGCCTTGCGGTTTTTAGTCGTCTTGATCTTAAGTCGGTATTGGCAACTTAAGGTTGGCTTCCGACGATGTTCATAAGACCCGCATTTAGGATAACCTTTGGACATTATGAGTTTTGGTCATGCCATTTGACTTACAAATGCCCGCTTCTTTTGCGAGGCTAATGGGGCTTAATATTTGAAGATGTGCACGGGCGCTTATGTTGTCGCGTTCTTTTGATGACATATTAGTTTTAGTAAGTCCGAGGAAGATCATTACTTGCATTTGGCGAGAGGTTTTCCGTCAGTTAAGGGAGGAGTCTACTACTCTTAATCCTAAGAAAAGCATCTTTTCCAATCGGAAATTGAATATTTGGGTCATATTTTTCTGCCGAGGGTCTTAAAGTTGATTCCAAAGAAGGTACAAGCAATTGTGGATTGGCCAAGACCTACTTCCATTCTTTGCATTGCGTTCCTTTTTGGGCTTATGCAGTTATTATAGGAAGTTTGTACTTAATTTTGCCTCGTTTAGCTTCGATTTATATTTGTTGCTACTTAAAAGATGTTCCTTTTCAATGGAATCATAATCATCAGTTTGCTTTCCAAGTTTTGAAGGATGCCATGGTTAATCCTCCTTTGCCAAAGTTTGGTCTACCTTTCTTGTTATGTGTTGATGCAAGTGGTATGGCTTTGGGCGCAGCTTTGATGCGGGGATGGTCATCCTATTGCTTATGAAAAGTCGAAGTTTTCTAACACCTGAAAGTAGATATAGTGTTTATGATAAGGAATTTCTGGTTGTCATTCATGCTTTGAAAGTGTGGCGACACTATCTTTTAGGGTCGACGATTCATATTTTGACTGAGCACCAAAGCATTAGGCACATTGTTTCACAGAAAACATTATCGGAAAGGCAGTTGAAATGGGTTGCTTTTATGCAGCATTTGCTTTTCAAATTCCGCAAAGGTAACAATAGGTTGATCGACTGGTTGGTTCTTCTGGATATCCAGCCACCAGTCCTTTGCAACCCCATCCAGATGACGCTCAGCAAAATATAACTGAGTGTCTTCGTCATCTTTAGTCTTAGCAAAATATGAATTCAAATCCCCGAGCCATGCGAAAAGTTCATCCGCATCACTAGTAGCAGTGGAATACTTTTTGAATTCAATTTTGACATTGGCACCCGTTTTGATGCTACTACGTGGACGCGCAGCAGCTTGTCGCGGCAGACCACTAGGCCAAGCAGAGAATCCAGTTCTTGCAGCTCGCGCAATTCGAGCCTCGGCACCGCAAACTTTTTCTCTCATGAGCCAATTGTCATGCTCTAACTCAAAAACTTTTTTCTTGGGTTCATCATCCTCAAAGTTAACATTGGCAGGAGAATCGGCCATCGAAACTTGTTGCTCATCTGAGGAACTGATGGACAATCCGAGGTGGTGAATAAAGTTATTTGTGCCATCTTAAGGGGGTTTGTCAATGAGCATCAAGGTCATTGGGAAGAGTATTTGCCTATTGCTGAATTTGTGTATAATAATACCTATCGGTCTACCATAAAGATGATCCCTTTCAAAGCCGGTCTATGGTTGACCAGATGCGGAACCACTCTTCGAAAGTGTGTGAGGATGTTCCAGTCGCCGATGATGTGGTTATTGAGCATAAGGATCTCATAGACTTGCTACAAGCTTCAGTATTCGAGATGCTCAAGCATCCTTTGCAAAATAAATCATCTAAGTTATGGCAACCAATGGTTTTAAGGAAGGAGATTGGGTATGGATGAGGATCCATAAAGGCCACTTTAAGAAAGATGCGCGCAAGAAGGATCTTAAGTTGGCACCCCTCGCCCATGGACCATTTCAAGTTATTAAAGTGGTCAATGAGAATGCATATCAATTAAGATTGCCTCAAGGTTGGAAAATGCATGATGTAGTGAATGTGTCATTCCTAAAGGCTTATCATGGTAAGGAGTTACCTCAACTTGGGAGGTTAACCGGCGAATTGATTGATGATTCCAAGTTCTAGAGTTCAAACAATTTTGACGGATAAATCCACTTAGTGGTTCAAGACAATATTTGGTTAAGTTCGCTTCACAAACCTTTGGAGGACGCCCATGGGTGCGTGCGTGGCAATGTTTTAGAAGCTTATCCTGATATTCTTAGGGAATATAAAGATCGGAAAGCAAAGGAAGCCGAGAGACAAGAGGAAGTCCAAAGCACATGCTTCTACTAGCCTTTGCCCAAGCGAGGGCCAAGGAAGGATTATGCTAGGGATGGCTAAAGGTATTTAGATTTTTTGCAGCAGAGGGACCGCAAATGTCAAGAGGGGGGAATGCTATATGCTAAGGACGTGGAGTCCAAAGAGGGCTTTAGTCCAAAGAGGGCCTATGGTCCAAAAGAGGGCTTTGGTCCAAAGACTGACCAAAAGGGCGCATGCTATATAGTAGTAGCTTCGAGAGCTTCTGGGGCAGCCGTGGTCTTAGCCGTGGGCTCGTTAGTTGGGTGGTGAGATAGCGTGCCACGCCAAGAGTCCATTTTATCATGTATCGAGAATGCAAGAGGATAGAATACATCCTAGTAAAAGGTTATACACTCAAAACCTTGCACCGCTGGAAAGCTTGTGCCAGTCGAAAGACATTGAAACAGTCGCCCAGGATCCATGACGAAATTGTAGATAAAGGCTTTGATACGCATATTTATGTTGGTAGCGCTTTGATTGACATGTATATCAAATGTGGCTTATTGGCTGAGGCTCGTGGATGTCTTTGACAAAATGTCGATTGAAAGATGTTGTTGCTTTGCAACGCATTGATTGGAGGATATATGCTAATGGGCATGGTCAAGAAGCTCAAATATTTCCAAAGGATGCATTTAGAAGGGTTATCTCCCGACCCGACCTTTGCTTGTCCGATTAAAGCTTGTGGGAGCATAGGAGCCATAGAAAAGGTCGGTGAAAATGCATGGACGATTGCGTGAAAAGAGGATTTGAAAAGGATATCTTTGTTTGAAGTGCTCGTTGACATGTATGCAAAATGTGGTTTACTTTCAAGCACGCCAAGTCTTCAAAAGTCACCTATCCGCAATGTTAGGTCTTGGACCGCTCTTATTGCCGGATATCTTGTTGTGAATCGGCAATGAAGCACTAAAACTCTATGAACAAATGAAGCTTGATGGTTTATTTCGATGTCGCTTGTTTGTTTGCATCTTAAAAGCCCAATGGCGGACATAGGGGCAATAGATAAAAGTAGGGAAATACATCTTCAAATTAGACAACAAGGTCTTGAAAGAAATCCTTTGATTGGCGACTTCACAAGCTGACATGTATGCCAAGTGTGGCTCCCTTCAAAAGCAATAGAGGCCTTTGACAAACTATCAATTAGATATTGTGTCATGGAATGCTATGATAAGAGGATACATGCACCAATCATGAGGGCAAAGATGGCTATACAATGTTTTGAGGACATGCAAAAAGCATGATATAAAGCCAAATTCCATTACATTCAAAAGTCTCCCTCGCATGTCGATTAAAATGGAGGTTTGCTCTTCGAGGGTCAACAATTATTTCAAGTGGATGAGTATAAAATATGGCCTTGTAGCGACAATGGGTCACTATACCCCTTATGAGATCAGAAAAATTTGCATGAGGCGTAGAAACCGCTGCATTAGTCGTGTCATTTTCCTTGCTGAAGAAATGTGGACATCTTTGCTTAGTGATGCAAAACCTTTGGAGATATTGAACTGATCCGGTGCTTTCAGCAGTTAGTACAAATGAATCCAAAATCTGCTGCTCCTTACGTGCTTATGGAGAGCATCTATGCAACCTTTGGGAAGTGGGATAAGGCCAAGAAAATTGAGGAGATGCTTTAAATAGTCACGGGTGCAAAGAAAAAAGCTGCAAGAGCTTCGATAGAGGTGAACAATAATGTTCATGAGTTTGTTATGGGGGACATTCAAACAGAAGAAATTTCAGGGCTGCTAAAAATGCTGAACTTCCGCATGAAGGAAGCGGGATATGTGCCAAATTTGGACCTTGTTGTAAAGCACACATTGGACAAGGATAAGGAGGCATCATTGTGTGGACATGCAGAGAAAGTTGCCATTGCCTTCGGGCTCATCCATACACCACAGGGCCAATCATTGCGAGTGACAAAAAATTTAAGAATGTGCAACGATTGTCACAATGCAAGCAAGATTATATCTAAGATTGAAAGACGAGAAATCATTCTGTTTGAGACCAACTGGGTCCATCATTTTAAGAACGGTTTGTGTACTTGTGAAGACATGTGGTGATCTTGTTAGGAAAATGTATTACAAGAGGATATCTCACAACCCCTTTCCTTCTCTTGTAAAACATGTTACTATACAAATCATATATCGCAGCCATATGATCATTTGCATCTGCTGAAATATCCAGTTCACTTTGCTGCTAGGGGTAAAGGGGGAGTTCACTGAAACATCTCCATCGTCCTGACATGATGTGTCAATGTATATAGCCTAAGCAACATGAGGAATGTGCTTCTAGGTAATTAGTTGGTTTCTGCTCTTTACAAGACCTCATCTTGAATATTTTTCACACCGGCGGTACAGATTCCAGCTGACTTTGCATATGGCGGAGAACACCCATCCAAATAGAACCATTTAAAATTGACTTGAATTGACAATGTCCGATACTGCAATATATGTCCATTCGAAGCTTCACAACTGTCTTCCTATTTCCATATCCTGTAGTCTCCTTATTTGCTCATGTGCGTGAGGATGCGATTTATCAATACTTCCTTTTTCCCAGTCAATGGTAATTTCTTGTCCATAAGATAGTACTTCAGCTCAACCACTGTAAGATTTTTAAGCTGAAAACAAGTAAAACATAGCATGAATATCGTCAGAGCCATTCAGAAAAGCTATAATACATTTGATAAACTACCTTCCCTGAATCAGCAAGCTCATTCCAGTCGTAGCCCTCTGCTTCCTTGCTGGCTACTTCAGCAGCAGCTTTTCTTTTTTGTGCTGTTACACTTCCCTTGGCGCGCTCAGCTTCTGCTTCAGCTTCTTCCGCATCATGTGTAGGACCATATACTTCATCTTTAAATGCCTGAACAGCCTCAACTACCTTGGGCCTAGATAAATAAACGATTAACAAAAAGATAGCCACATTCCACAGTAAACAGCCAACTTACTTTTTCATTCCTTCCTCATCTGGTAAACTAGTGTCTTGAATCTTTGGCATATCTTCATCTAAGGCAACAGCTTGGAGTATCGAATAATGCGTCTGCAATGCTGCTTGTATTTTATCTATTTAGCTAGATGTGAAACGGAAGCACAGACTTTTGAATATCTGAAATGAGAATATTTTACCTGGATTCTCAATACTATACACACTGAAATCCTTCAATTCTAGTCTTCTCACCATTGCTATAGCTTTATCTATTTGTTCACTGGTTGCACGCTTCTACAGGAGCCTCGGATTGGAGAGGGAACTGTATGTAAACAGAATTAGCGTATGCATTGTTGGTTATGACCCAGTAAAGACATTGCTTGCCTTCTCAGCTGGACGAATATCCTCAGCATAAGGGAGATAAATCATGTGCATCCCTGGTGGTTGAAGCTGACCAGATTCATTTGTGATCTCTTCCTGTGAGAAGGCGAATGGACACATAAATGAATCAATTGATATGCTGAAGGATAATGCCTAGGCTAGACTTTCACTGCCCGGTGACAACTATAGAACAGAACTATTTAATCATGCACCTGCGGAACCAATGCAACCATTTGTGGAGAAGCTGACTTCCCATAAAATGCAACAGCATATCTGCAGTATACAAAATAAGAGCATTCCTTTATGTATTTGCAAAAGCATATCTACAGTATACAAACTAAGAGCATTCCTTAGCATATTCCTGATAAATAGAACAACAATACCTTTGCAACTCTAACATTGCTGAATGCAAAGCAATAAACGCACATGTGCTTCCATTAATAGCCTGCAAAAATGACACGAAGCAACACTTCTGAGCAATGATCAAAGCACATATTACATGTTACTCATCTAATATGCAATCGCCATATCTACAATATGCTACAACAAAAGAATGGCATGTTGCCTTGTACATTGCCCATGCGTACAAGGGTTATTATATGAAACTAAACATTCTCATAGTGCCCTTGTCTAAATATTCCTGCGCTAATGTAGACAGAACTACTTCCAGATCCAAATGAGGCAAGACGAATTTGTTTCAATGTGTCCTTATCAGCTTACCATCAGAATCTTGTCTCATGCATAATAACCAATAAAAGACCAAGAAAACTGTTTGGAGAAGTGTGACAGGCCTAGTGCCAAAGATCCCTGTGATTATGGTTGACATCTATCATCCTTTGTGAAGTGATGCACCAAAAAGGAGAAAATGATCAATGGTCATGATTTACCTCTTCATCAGGGTAAAGGAAGGTCCCTGGCCGTAAGTTGTGGTAATCCTTTAAGCAATGCAGTGGCTTAAATCCAAGAAACTGCAATTGCACACTTGTAATAGTTTTTACTTGAGAAATTTCATCCCGGGTGAATATAACCTTCTTACTGCATAACCAAATTGTTTGCATCATGTTTGCATATCCAACAGTAGATTATTAAGGCAATAAATTACGCATGCCAATACTTGTTGTAATCCAAAAAGCGTTTCAACGGCTCGTTCATAATTGCACCAGTATCCGTACAAATGTAAGACCTCTCAGCCTATCAAAAAAAAAAGTTTCAGGTGGTTAAATTCACTTTCTACAACCAACTAATTAAAGAAAATTCATTTCTTCCTTACTTTCACTGGAACATTAGTTGATGAGTCGAGCCATTCAGCCTTACCTGTTAAAAGTATCATATCTTTTAGACACTTTAGGATGAAATATTTCAAAAGAAAGGAGAATGCAGAAGTAACATCCTAAAAGATGGAGAATGCCATTTTTGATAGTTGTAAACACCAATAAATACAAATGCTTTCATGACATCCTTGATCCACATATTACAGAATGGAAAAACTTAATAACCCATCCAGTGAGTGACTGACACTAACAAGATGGAAGTTGTAAAAGTCTTTACCTGGTGCTGATGGTCGTATCATCGCAAAAGTTCCAAGTCCTATATTCATTCCAGGAACAACTGTCAATGTGATCCTTCTTACAGTACGTTTCTTAAAGAGTTTTTTCCTCATCCTTGAAACAAGCTCATCAAACCTAGTATATAAAGTATGCTTCAGCTCATGGTGACGATTATGCGACCAGTCACATCAAGATAACGAACCTGTTTTCTACCCTGGCCATGAAACTGCCTGCTTCTTCATCACCCATTTGCAGCATTTCCTGCAAAGAAATATCCAGCCAACAAAACACTCAAACTATACTGAGACATACACGGCATTCATGCGATAGACACAATATACTCTGATGTTATGGCAATAGTAATAATGCGAGCCTACAATGTTAATTTCAGCACGAAGGAGCAAGGACTGAAAATAATATGATGCCTTATTCTTAAGTAAGTCCCTATTTCAAGTTCATATCATAAAATTTGGCAAGAAGAAGAAATCCAAGATTATGTTGTCTTATCCTTATCAAACTCTAGTACACAGGCTCAAGTATAATCCTTTCATGCGTCATTTATGTGCACATGCTTTCATGATGGAGCAAGATCTTTCATAATATCAAGCAAAACTATTAATACTCTTTGCTGTATGTTAACAAATGGCATACCTTGTAAAAAATATTGACATTAAACTCTTCTCCTGGCCTGCTGATTGCATACAACTCCAGTGATATACCAAGATCTTGTGCATCCTATGTGAAAGGTAACGCAATCCGTCATCAATATTCAAGAGAAATACCTATCAGCGTCATAGACGTTGACACACCTTTGCACGCTGGATTGTGGTTCTAATCATGTCCATTTTAGAAATGCCATTGATATCCCCAAAGGGATCATCATTGTTGGTAAAAAGCAAAATACGCTTCTCTGAGTTCTTTGTAGAACTACGATGGTTATCAACGGCGCCAAGTTAGTGCCAAATAACAGTCTTCCTTGTATAGCAAAATTATTGCACCTTTTGTTGAGCATTCTGTGCAACCTTAGCCAATGCATTATAAAGTGCATTGTCCTCTCGATCCAGAGGTCGCGATTCCAATATCCGATGTTCTTCTGGAAATGACCCGTCTCTTATATGGAACCACTATATTATGCAATACTTTTAAGGTAAAAATCCAAACTTTAAAAGAGCTGTGAGACAATCAGCGCCATTAAAGTAAAACCAACGGATTAGAAGAGGTCTTTGGTATATGGGCCACGCAAAGATACGCACGGAAAATAATTGAACTCCTTTTATAGTTAAGTGAAAGGCATACCGCAACCTTTGAACATTCAGAACATTCTTGATATCTGACGTTTTGCCCAGCCATGCTTAAACTCGTAGACACCTTCAGCTCTCTAGCAAGTTCTTTCTTAAGTCTTTCTGTAAAATTATATTAGATTGCACTGTGAAAATCTTAGTGATAATACTGGCTATCTGATCTTTACTCAGCCAAGCCCCTTCTTGTTTCTTTTACATCACAACGACTCTGATTGGCTAACCAACTGTGATAAACATACAAGGTAGTAATCTGAGAACGCTTTTTGACGAATTTTATGCTTAACAATTAACGCACTTAAAATATTGTATCCCATTCACGGAGAACTTTTCTACAGAATTAAAGAAAACAAATGCCCACTTCATCCGCATCCCTCAAAACACCCGGGTCCTCAGGTCCTTTTCGAGAGCTTGCATCACCGTGTCAAAATACGTGAAGTTTTGTGAACTCCCCTGTACAGGCATTATCCATAAATTCAATCTTTCCCATTGCACGTTACAATCTACGTACATGTGCTGTGATATAAAATTTAGCTTGTTAATAAAACCTCTGTTTCAAGAAAACATGTCCCGCCCAACATCAACGAGGAAAAATAACGCATTCTTCCGATTCTTCGTCGTCCTGCCAGAATAGCAGGAGGGCGCCTTCATACCAAACAAATTTCAAACCAGCATTAAGCTCGTGAATTAACAAATGTTAGCGCACTTACCACTTCATAATAGTCGCGATCATCCTCTTCCTCGTCTACGAAGAGATTATCGTCGGCACTGTGTGAAGCCATCTGTTTTCTCTTAGTCCCGCCTTCTGTTTGTGTCCCGGACACTTCACACACAAGCTCCAATGGAAACTATTCGATGGTCAATACTCATGGCACCCTATAATATCGTGCCACGTTCCACATTGTTTTTACTTATCAACACATGAGATACCAAGACGAGACTTTTGTAGTATGGATCAACCACATGGAGGTGAGTTATGATCCTCTATGACCTGCAATGGTGAAGGGTAGACAATTCCATTCTTATCTTATCTGAGGAAGAAAAAACTATATCTTTTTTACCCTCTTTGGTAACCGTAATTGCAATAGTTATGGTGAAGGTGAAGGGTATACAATTCCATTTTTATTGAGGAAGAAACAATTTATACCTTTGTGAGCCATTTTACCTAAGCATGACGAGGACTATGATGACATTTACTTCATTGATTTTAAGAGGCACATTTGGCCAATGGATCTTTTCTTTACGGCCGCGTCGCATGCTTTGAAGGGTCAGGGCATTTCGCTTCTCTTTGTCGCTTTTGCATACATGTGTCGGGCCAGTTTTCGAGAAATATTCACCCTTATTAGCGCCCAAACAATATAATTTTGCTTTTTACAACATATACAAGAGTTAAGCTGCTCTAAAGGCAAAACCTGCTTATGTGGTCGTGGGCATATCCTATATGCTTCTGCGATATGCCTAGCATATGCCGGTGACTCGCTAAAAACCTTCAATACCAGAATGTTTCTGCACATCCAAAATTTCCCATTTTCACGGAGCATGGTTGATGCCATTTTTCTTTTCTAATGGCTTCCCAAAAGCGTCTTTCCTTTCCATTTCTCGGTCAGAGCAACGTGCCATTCTTTGCGTCCCATAATTTCCTCTCAGTGAATGTTCCTCTCGCGGATCCTACCGGTATGTACATGAAAGTTTGTACCTGCTCTAAACACTTGATTCTTCCCCGACGTGAAAGAAAACCATGAAATTTAGGAATTTTTGGTATTCCATCAAATATGTGGAGAGGCAGCCAAGATGGGAAAGCGCCGCGACTCTTAACCACGCAAGATCTAGTGCCACGATAACAATCGACGTGAATACGCTTCACGCGATCCCGTATAAAGATAAATGGATCGCAAAGACCGCAGCACCTCCAATCCTTTATGCAAGTGTGATCTCCAACTTCATAGTAAGCAGTGATTGAGGCATGGTCTTTGGTGGGCAAAAACCCTAAAGTTGAAAAATCAAACATCATTTAAACAAACACGAGCAATCGACAAGGAGTGTGTGATGACTATGTTTATAAAGGCTAAGCTTGTCGGTGCGCCGAAGCGACACGATGGTGCAAATCTTTTTAATGGATTCACCATTTTCATCACCCTGATATCTTTTTTAGATTTTGCCGCTTCCACGCTTTTTATCCGATTCTTCTTTGCTAGATCTCTCGTTACACCGAAAACTAAGGTAGTTCTCATGGTTCCGGGAAGAAAGAATCTCCTTTGTCTGAGGTTATAGTTGGAAGTTTCGCTTTATGCTTCATGGAGGATTTTGTCTTCTAATACCAAATAAAAAGAGGAAGATGAACTTTCAAGATCTCAAGAATCTATATTCTTACTATCATTGACGAAAGCATCTCTATTCCTTCCTCTGAAGATCGGTGAATCTACCATCTTCTATTATAAGATGTACGCTCCGACTTTTGGCATGGTATCTCTCTCTTTTCATATTCTAGGTTATGCTATTATGTTTGTCCATTTCCTCGATTCTATGCGGAAGGGAGACTTCTCACATCATTACCTTTGCAGAGTTCAAGACGCGAAAACAAAACCAAAAGATGCAAGCAGATCAACCCTTGAAAGCATACCGTATTATTAGGTATTTGTGACCATGTCATTAATCATTCACTTATGTTCCGGGCTAATTTTGTTTATTTGTCCTTTAATATCACCGACTCACCATTTCTTTCGTGATACATAAGGCTGCTTCCAACACTCCAAGAAGCATCGATTTAGCCCTACGATCCCATAAGACTTGATTAGCACTCAACTTTTCTTTCTCGCTTTTCTCGCTATGAGATTTTGAATTCACCACCTGCAGATCTTTTTATATATTTTATCTTGCATTTTGAAGAAGCAATCTTAAAAGTTGTAACTAATATGCAATATATGAACGCTTATGGCGGGCTACGAAAAGCAAAAATACATTTGACGGCTATTAAGTGAGTTTGATACATTGAACTAAGAATCCTACAAGGATAGAAGCACCTTTTGATTATGCAAATTTCGTGTGGATCAACTTGATTTTGTGGACCTCGGGATTCATAGGAGGATGGAGGTATGTTTTGTTCTTTCGACTTATTATACTCTTATGAACCTCCAATGAAGAGCATTACCCAATGTGCGCGACATGTTCCATATTAAAGATCGATTGTATGCCTTTCGAGGCAAGCATGTAATTGTAATGACAACATGATTCTGCTATTACCTAGAATCTTCTTTCCTCTTAATCAAGCGAAGGTCTCCAAAGGGGTTCCTATATTCTCGGGCTCGTGTTTTATGGCCATAAGAGTTTCATGATGTAGGTTCATTTCCTTGAAAGGAAATCTATTTTGGTAATTTGTTATGCAAATGTTTCTATATTGCGCGGCAAAGATGTGACTTGTAGCGGACGGCAAAAAGAAGCCGATGATTTGTCACTTAACCTTTTTATTTTTTCATGTCACGAGGAGCCCGGGATGCCCGCCAAAGAAAACCTTTATCTTTCTTTACAAAACTTCCTAAAGTCGCGAAAATAAAAATTTGCTAGTTCGGGACCGAGTGGAACTTCTTTTGGTTGATCAAACCCATGAAAAGGTTATGAGTTTCATAGCGCATTGAATGTAGTGATGGCCTCTAATAGTCGTTTACGATGTAACAATGGGATAGCCGTTGCAGATAGTGTGTCCAAATTTCAAGTTTTCGAAAAATCGCAAGAATTGTTGTTAATTCTATAAATGTACATCATTTTAGTCGCGCAGAGATGATCGGCACACCCAGCGACGTTTTGGGATGATTCTTCATCGTTAAGCATTCAGCTCGCTACCTCCTGGAAGGAGATCATGACACATCCGGTAAATCCAGCGCCCGCCGCAATCCCAATCGCGCCGGGCCTTCAATTCCTCTTCATGGCTTATTTGCTGTACGCCTATCTATACGGCACGTACAAATGTACCACCCACAGTGTGACTTTTTCTTACTAATGATCTTAATCATTAAATCGTTCCTATTCATTAGGTCCCAACAAGAAACGGTAAACCTTCCAAGCGAACTCTTTTCAGTTGTGCTTTTGCAAATCCATGCATTTGTTTTGCAAATCCATGCATTGATTTAGGTCTGTCTATACCGCATTGATGCAAGTATATAGAGAATGTGCCCATAATAGTCCTTTTTTGTTGAGAATAACCTAAATTTTATGATTCTTAAAGACTAAAATTTGCAAAGGAGCAATTGTTCGAACGATTTCCAATCTGATTTAAAAAGCAAACCTGACGCTTATTTCTTTTCTTTTTTATGTTAGTGCCATAATTCTATTTTGCTAAAACAGCATCCAGGGACAATTTTACTCTATATTTTGAGGATTGCGATGCTCAATCGTGATACATTATTAATGAATTTGCGACTTCTATTAGATATACTTTTGCCGATTTTGCAACCTTTCTTATTTCCGTGGTAGAGGACATAGCCATAATCTTTAAGGATTACTTTATTTTTCTAGCTTCGAAAGACGCTTTCATTCATAATGGGCTTTGTATACAACTTAATTTATGTGATATCAAGACACCCACAACGCCTTTGACGCATCGCGGCAGAAGTTAACTTCACATCAATGTAAAAGGGATCGTTTTGTTAAACTAGAAATCAACCTACCCATTCAATACTTGCCAAAATGAATTTGCTCACGTAACTTCTAGACATTAGTATGCAATGCAATATCTAGCATCCTAGTCCACCCCTGGTTTCTATGAATGCAACACTTATCCCAAGCCACCTACCAACATCCTGCCCTCCCCTCATTTCCAACCCTGCCAAAACCCTTTTGCTGACTGCTTTGAAACACCATGTCTTTTAAATTTTTTCAATAATTAATCTAAATGCATGGTAGCATATTAGTGAATTCCTTTTCTAATATAAAAGATATATGCTTACTTTTAATTGTTTTAACATCAGCGCTTCATGACTCTCGGTCTGCACTTATGGTACTGATTAACCTTGACACGCTCCTGCTTTGCATCATGCTTTCCTTCAAACATTTGAAAACAGAAATAAGGAAACCGATGATGCCTTCTCGACATAGATGTTTCCGGTTATCGCCCACACTTTGGTTAGTCCATGCATTTAGCATTTGATTTATTTAAACCGGTGAAAGCTTCACGTGGTTCAAACTAGTCGCCAGTAATGTGGTTAAAGTATGTGCGAACCAATGTACCCTATGGAAAATTTATAACTTTGACACGTATCTTCTTGCTTTATGAATCTACGCTTTCCTTCCATAACATCTGGAAAAACCGAAAAGCCAACCAGCCCACCTACCGACAAATAAGGCGGTTAAAACCGAAGGACGCCTTTATTTATAGAATGTTTTACATTTCGCTTCACACCTTGGTTAGTCCATGCATTCGCAAGATTTGATTTATTTTTTAAACCGCAAAGCTTCACATGTTCAAACTAGCCGCAGTGGTTAAAGTATTGTGTTGTCCGAGATTCCCGCCTCTCGCTGGCTTATGCTTTGCTTTTGAGCAAAGCAAAGAAAGTCAGAAGAGTTGACTGTACACCTTTAGTAGCACATATGCCCCAAGCAACTAATAGATCAACGCTTTGCTTAATCAAAGATACTAAATTGGTGCCATCTCTCACCGCTACTTGCTCTTGAAAGGTTAAATGAAGGTCATCATGATCAACCGATAAAACAAAGTATTTATAACCCTCTTGCCAGCGCATCCTCAACCTCGACCTTTCCTGAGAGAAAACCTAAGCCCGATTAATAAATGCATCATTGGCTGAAGATCAAATGTGCTAGAACATGGTGGTATACCAATGCAAACCAATCTCAGCGGGCGGCATCCCCGGGCCGGCATTATGGATCATCCCTTTATTGCCTTTCCTTCCCACCCCGCCGCAGGATCAGTGCAATATGGATAGTGATTTCATTTTTCTATTACTCTGCAACCTCCCTTATAGACAATGCTTCATAGTAAGGATGACCCAATGGCTTGAACCATGAGAAAGATCCAAGAAAGGAGGCATGACAAATGCACAAAGAAAGAAGGACGGAGGGCTTAGGTGCCAGGCTTACGTAAGTAAGAATTGAAAGTACGTACCCGACGCATACAAAGATTGATGTATCAGCCATAGACTAATTCCAACATTTAGAACTTGTTATGTTATTTATCCTCTTTGAACTATACAATTTGTTGGTTTTAGGGATTTCCGTAACCTCATCATCCCGTGAATTGCCTAGGATTATTGGATTTTCACGCTCCTACTTTTACTATTGAATCACTTCTACTACCTCCCGACCTAACGGCCGCATCCCCTAAATCCAGTTACTTGGTTTCTTTATTTCCATCGCTTGTCACGCTATATTGGACCTTTGTAAATCTCCCTCTCATCTTCTCTTTTCCTCGTGGAGCTATTGTAGAGATCGAGGTTGCGCGGTTATCTCCTCTGGCAAAATGCGGGTAAGCGGATATTTCCTCCCAGTATGAAAACTCACTTCTTATTAAAGCGATGATCATGAATTGGTAAAAACCAACTAATTCCTCCAAGTACAGGATCTAACACTTTAGTAAGAGTAGGGCTCCTCACAATTCTGCGCAAAAGATGCAAACTACTTCGCGGGTAAACCGCCTGATGATACCGTAAACAACATCCGCAATGGGATCTATGTCCTTATAAAACAAAATCACAAAGACAATGTCGCGGTTAGTGCTCATCTTTACCAAATTTTCTTATTTCCAATTAGCCAACTCTAGTTACCTTTGCGCAGCTTCAATAATATAGTGTATGCCCCTTTGTAGCCTAGCACCTTAGTAGTCGCCGCATATGCAAAACTTCAATTTCTCGATCCGTGAGCACGATGTGTTCTAATGATTTTGCATGCATCTTAATGGATAAGTTACCATTTCTTTTCGCTTTTCTAGCCTGCTATTCTCGCTTTCACCAACTTTAAAATTCACGCAGCCTTTGTAATGGGAACCCATTTTGGGACAAGGCACAAAAATGTTTTGGTGCCGTATACGGTATCGCGATTCTATCGTTTGTAAGAAGAATCAATTAATTCGTCAAACATGACTTTCTTAACTATGGTTTAAGCTTACTCCACCTCCTACTACGGCATATAAACCCTCCGTGGCGCAGTTAATTCCTTTGCCTTGCTTTGATGTATTATTTTCCATTCTAAGGAAAAACTCTCGCTGAAAATAAAAAATAAAATAAATAAAAACTAAAGGGATTGACTGGTGGGTGGACGCTCTGATCGATATGCTTGCCCCATTGGAGATGGTAGGGAGAAACCAAAGCCCTCGTTCGGCGTAATGCTCTAATCGTTACTTTTTAACATTTTTAAAACGGCTATTGTCAGCCACGATTTTCACATCTCTAACCCTCAACTTACTCGAAAAGCACAACCCAAAAGACAAACCAAAGATGGGCGATGCGAGGGTCACTAGGCACGCCATGTAACATTTACCCTCCTCGTGATATCTTTCCCCATTGCCGGGAGAGGAGCAAAAATTCCAAAACAAGAGAGCATTCTTCAAAACGCAGGAGTGACGGAAAATAGTAAGGGAAGAAGGTACCAAATGTGACCTCCGAATAATTAAATTCCACCCCTAAATTTGAAAAGGAAGAGGGTGTACCTCAAAAAGGTTATGTGGCCGTGCCTACTAAAAGCCACAAGATTGATCAAGCCAGAAGCTCCCCAGGCAAATGCGTGCAAAGGAAAGGAATTGCCACGCAGCCATACAGCCTCCATCTCCTGAATTCCCGTCGTGTCAAGTATGTGGGTACACTCTGGCAGACCATTTGTAGCCAACCAGCAAAGCGATCATTTGTAGCCAAATTAGGGTTCCATCGATTACTGCTGCAGCTGCCTGATTCTGAAATTCGCAACAAATCGTAGAGAATCATGGAGCTGATTGTTGGCACAACACAAATTGGCACAGCATATTCATGTACGCAAATCGGCACATCACAACTCTACAGCCAAATTCGGCTCAAGCAAAGGACTACCGGATTGGCTTTTTCGCAGATCCGTTCACAGACCCGTCGTCCTGAGTTTTGGTCTCTGAGTATTTTTCTGGATCTGCCTTTTCTTGCCGGATTCCCATCCAGTACGCATGATCCCAAAAATTTTGAATGCAAGTCTTTGTGGGTCAGTAAGTGCCTGTGTTTTCAGCTCCTTTGTTTTGTAGAAACTCATTGCTGAATGTAAACTTGTGCAGCGTTTCCACATTCTCCTATCCATTTTGATAAATTTAGCCCCTTTTTCTCTCCACTGCCTCTTCTCTTGATACCTTGATTTCTGACCACCTTGTGCCATAGCTCGCTGAGGATTAGCCATGCCCAGATGCTGCGAAATGAACTCCTTGCCCAAGGATTACATGCAAAAATGAACTTTGTATATTCTTGTTGCAGCTTCCTTTATAACTTTTGTTTTGTAATAGTGAGCTCCAGACCGGATTCCATGCCAATATACTGAGGGATTTGAATCAAAACTCCAATTGAAGACACAATCCCATCTTCTGTTGCAGAACAGAATGTCACAGCAAAAGGATGGTCCGGTGGCCTAAACTTTGCCTCCTGTTCAACTTTGCTTAAACCCTCGGAGATACTGCATGGGATTTGGAGGGATTTTCTTTTAATCTGGAACAGGTTGCATTTTTGCGGCACTAGCCTTGCGGATTGGACATGTAGATTGATATTCTGTGTGAAAACTATGGCTACTTGCAGCCAACTAGCAACCTGTTTGCCTTCTTCAATTTCCAAAATACAAATTGCACACTTTAGAACCTTTGGCTTCAAATTTCTATTCCCTCTTGCGGGGCTTCCGATATTCATGCAGGTTACTTGATAATTATGCAAGAAATGGTAATGGCAATGAAGAGCTTGGAGCACTAGAAAAAAAATAGCATTCTCCCTCCCTATCTCCACGCATTCTCCACGTGGAGAATATAGGGTAAATAAACGTTAATTGTACGGGGACCTATTGGACAATGTTTCGTGTTAATTAGCTCACGTACGACATCTGACTTAGTAATATTTTAGGGTTAATTAAATTAATGTACCTACATCGACTTAGTAATATTTTAGGGTTTAACATTGACGACGCGACGACGATTGGCTGTAAGTCGGCGGCCATTGGCTTAAGCCGTCTGGACGGATTGTATCAATTTTAATCGGCCGCATTGAATGCGAACAAAGTCATCCAAATCCTCCGCGATTAGTAGATTCAAATCAAGAAATTATCATGGTTGCATTCTCGCAGCTATAACAAATACGTAGATCTCTCGCCATGGTTAATTTAATTCTCGCCATGACCGCTTCCATAACCGCGATTCGCGTATGATCAGAGAACTCGATCTTATCATCGTGATTCTCTACATATTCTTCGCATATCGGCTAATGCCTTCTATGTTTGTAAGTTTTCAAATTTGATATGGGATGCTCCCCTTGATATCCGTGACATTTCTTGCCATTAATGCGCTATGGAGGTTTCGAACATTTTTAAGGAGTCTTGGTAACGCGAAGCGCCTGGTATATATATAAGCCATTCATAGCTATGTTCTGTGTTCCTCATGTTTCAAGCAGAATAATGACCCCCTTATTCATTAACTCCACTGATTGCTTAGAAATTTTGGGATTAAACCCTATCATGCTCAAATCTCCATGCTTGTCAATTCGAGCTAGGGAGGCCGACCCAACGATCAAGCAAGACTTCTAAAGACGCGAAACTTACAATAGGTTAGATTTACATGCCCCATTTTGTCAGTCAAATCCCAGAGATCGACGCACAACGGATATCACTACCAACATCAGGTCTCAACTTCCCGATTTTATACGCATCGCCGAAAGGTGACGCACAAACTTGAGAGCGCCCAGCGGTGCCATCCAATGATCTTCCGCCTCGCAGGTTCGTATGTCAATCCGTACAGGCCGCCCATCCGCCTAATCGAGGGTCACTTTGAAGCCTAATAAGGGTCGTTAACGCATACCCATTGAGGGTGTTCAAGACTGTGATTTCGAAGAATATTCTTTGGGATGATCCATTCTCGCACATACTTTTACATACTTAATCCATAAAATTGACTGGCGTTTAACTTACTCCGCAATGCAACCAGCCCCGCACAGCATTTGTTTAAACTATATTTCGATAATCAAGGACAATGTTCATGTTTCACACAAAATCACAAAACTCTACCGGAACCAATTTCAAAATTTCAGCCAATTATTGCTACCTCAATCGTATGTCCGGGGATGTAAGCAACAACTCATGTTCAAACGTCTAACATAAGTTAAGAATGTAAAGAGCCTAATATCTCAAAACCAAAGAAAACTTACCTTGAATGTATAGCATGAAATGATGCTCATCTCAAGCTTGAGATTAACCATGCTTTTTAGCCCAAATAAGGCTCATATCTTTGGTCTTCAACAACCTCCTTTCGAATGGGCCCTAACCACTTCTCTTTACCCATCTAGCCTTTGCAAGTTCTAGCATTTCGCCATGTCCATGTTTGTGTGACAATCACCAATTTGCCCAATCTTGTGCGGTCTTCGTGTATAGTATCATCAACTCCAATTCTTGAGCGATCGTGCATGGTATCATCATGGATGTGACCACATCGTGGTTCAATGCCTCATTCAACTCAAGTGCTCTTTGGCGATATCCTTCTATGGACAACTAATTTTGCCCACTTTTGGTTGTACCGTAAATCTGGCTGCAATATGTGTTTCCTCCAAGCTGCAAATGCAAGAGGAGTTAGCGCGTGCTCCACTCTGTATGGACAGCAATTGTGTCAGAGTTGAGTGGGTCGAATGACCCTGGGGTAACCTAAGTCCTCGAGTAGGTGACTCCACCCACTTGACTATCTACAAACATAAAGTGTGGGTTATGGTCGCCACTTCATCTTTTTGTGATGTAGTCTCAAGAGCCACCACTCTTTGCCTTAACAGCTTGGTGCCTCTTCCTTCTACTCTCGTGGCGTCGTGATGATTGAAAGCGTTTGGGCCGGGCCTATATTCTGCACCGTGGTCTGCATTCCATAAAGCCATGCCTCTAAGCCTTATAGTACCGGCCCCTAACTCTTCAGTTCATATACCTTTCTTGGTTTCCCTTTCTCTCTCTTCTCCCTTCTTACCTCCAAGACCTCTTTTCCCCTTTCTCTTTTCTTGTCACTTCCTCCTCCTTTTTTTTCCTCAACTTTTTTGTTGCCTTTAATTTTCAGCCTCACCCGGCCGTTTTTCCTCCTCCATTAGCTTCTTAATCCACTCATCGTACTTGTTAAGTAATGCCTATTTCCCAAGATCTCGCATAATTCTCTTCCTTTGCACCAAATCCTCCTGTTGGGGAATCAGCCTTTGTGGCCGCAACTTGTTGGGAATCGGATTGTGCCTTGTAATCCTGTGGTGTCGTATTGACATTTGGCTGATTCTCATCGCTAACATTTATTAGCATGAAACAAAGATAATTCATGAACATGCAAAGTCAAATGTACATGAAAAGCATGCAAATGCAAATGCCAATGTACATCCTCATGGATGCAAATTAGATGTGGCTACCATTTAAATGTGTACATAAGTATCAAATAAAAAAGTAAATTGAGATGCTTTAGCAATTGTGCCGGGACCACCGATTTTCAAATTTTGATTGATGTGGATCTCCAATCCTGAATCCTAGTTGAAAGAACAAATAATATCGCGATATGCATGAGTTATACTAGCTAAGAAACAAGATTAGGCAATTCTGATATGCGCATCCTCCAAATGCTCTTTCATGGTCAATATGTGGCTCCTAAACCTCCATCTTCATCGACACCTTTGACGGGCCGATCATTAGAGTAGCAGCCAGGTGGATCCTTTCTAGTGGCATAGTCTCATGGGTATGTATACAAATTCTTTGATATCACATTGCTACTGCAAGAGTGTCATATGCCGCTGGGTTCTAACTGATTTCAATATTTTCCTGAGTGCATGCTCTTCCTTTGCCGGAACAAGAATGAGACCTCGTGGTGCATAAAGGCACATGTCAAACCGCTATTTAGTTTATAATAATTATACATAATCCAAATTTAGACTATAACACATACATACCAAGTAGATAGGCTTTTGCCCGTTCCGGGCTCTTCTCATTCATGTACAAACCTCTATTACGCCTAAAGTTTTACCAGCTTTGAATGGGACCAAAAACACACACATCGGAGCGGGCCGCGTGATCTTAAGTGTAAGCGGCAGAGAGGTAGAATCATTTCATGAATTCCAATGATCTTAAGCAATAAAATAACTTGATCATCAACATGGCCGTGAATGGCCATCATTAGTCAATAAGCGGATTATTCATCCACACTACTGTGCACCTTTTGTCCTGAAATGCTCTTTTCCAACCAAAACCATGAACACCATAATATCCATGCCTCAGTTGAACACTCATCCCAGCCCCCAGTTCAATAAATTGACAAATATGATTGGCCGCACTCTTGTACCTTTAAATATGAAATTTTAGTAAATTGGGAATTTATTTCAACTCGGCCAGATTGCAACATACTAAGACCGTGAATCCACTCCCCGATTTCATGACCATTTCTATGTACGTACCGTCCCTTTGTGCCATTAAACCTTCGCCGATACCTTACCTGCTTGAATTCTCGGTCTTCATCCGTGATTCCATATATGCTCGATCAAAATTGAAGTGACTATACACCTCCTCTAATGCAAGGTAAAAGGTCCTTAAATATCGGGTTCATAGCTCTTGCCCGCGGTCAGATCTATAGTTTCAGTGACCTCAAGCAATGTCGATGTCTCTTCTTAAAGAGCCCACCTGTAATGATCTCCCTCGAATTCCATCTTTCCAAGGTATCTCTCGCCCTTGCCATTTCGGCCGTGATGGATTCCGGAATTGCTCCAACGCGGACTCCCAGCCTCTGCCTGTGAAAACCTCCCTTGAAAGCCCATTTCTCTAAAATTTCTTCTCTTCATTAGTAAGACACTTTGGATTTTGCTTGCTTTTCTATTGTATCCTCATCCACTTCGGGATTGAACTTTCTCTCGAATGCTAAATTGCCTAGATGCTTCTCCATTGTTAGCAATTTCTCCCAGATTCAACAAGTGGAGAGCCTTCTCCATTGCATCCAGAGACCATCCTTCTCCTGGTCATTTTCCTTGGAGCCCGGCCGTGATGTGAGAAGAACCTTCCCGCATGGAAAACTCTCGCTTTCTCCTTCGGCCGCTTCTAATTCTTTTCCTTTAGAACTGAACCGAGTAGCATTTGCAGATTCACCGATCTCCAGGATGTACCATCTTGGAAGCACTCAAGGGCTCAAGAGTTTCGTGACAAAGGAAAGGCCATGCTTAAATTAGAGGCCGAACATTCAAAACAAGGAATTTGGAGCCAAGATTTGCAAACCAATTTAGGCTGGATCAAGCAGAGGCTAAAGCCAATTCGGTGACATGCAACTATAATTGAGCCGCAAAATCTTGGATGACGGCTCCCGCCACGAAAATGTCCAAAATTCTAAAAGGGATCCCCTACTCTCCAAATTCTGAAGCCCTCTTAACTCTTATATATAGCAGCCTTTTCCACCTTGATTGTACTCGTGTTCAAACGCAGCCTCTTTTCTTTGTTACTTCGCGATTCTATCTTCTAATAACGCAGCTCCTCATTCATAAACGCTATTCTGCTCGGAACGCAGCCCCAACTCGTTGAAATCCAGCCCTTTTGTTGGATCAGATCCCCATTCGACAATCTATTCTCATTCACTTCAACAAAACCCTAAATTGTTGCCTGTGTGTCCTTTGTTGGCCATATAATCAGCCTTTCCTTTCGACCCAAGAGAGCCCAACGCGGAGACCAAATACCCCGCTATCGCCTCCCTATCTCCTCAAAACGCTCTCTCCTCAGATTCTCAGACGCACCATCTCCCCGGTGCTACGTGCTCACTCCATTATTCGGTGATGGCGCCCGCCATGGAACCAACAATACCATCGCTCATGTCATCAATGTTTATAGCGGATTATTAACTAAGCCGCATCCAAAATGCCAAATCTTTATGATGAAAGCCGCCATTGCAGTTGTCGCCGATTGAAGCGATACTCGCGCAAGAGAGCGCAAAGGCATCGGGCTTTCAATCAGGGATGGATGTATCAAAGGTTAATGTAATTATCCCTATTCAAATACTTACAAGACAAATGCTAATTCGCGGCCTCGTGGAGCACAAGCAAAGATCAATCCCTTTAATAGCACAAATTCTATAAGGTTTATGAATATTTCAATGGTAGTTTTGAAGGTGGTTGTCATAGAATTTTTGATGCGTGAAGATGTAGATCTCTTTAGATGACTTGGGTGTTGATGCTTTTAAGCTCTCCTCATCTTGGACTAAAGAATTTCTTACCAAAGTCTCAGATCATGAGCGGCAAAAAAAATTACCGTGAAAGTTCGCTAATTCTATGCCCTATCTACTCTTTGTGATGCAGGGCTTCAGAGATGTGAATATGGAGGGTGTCGCATTAATTAGAGTGATGTAATAAACAAACCTTGTTGGACAAAGGTAAGGCTTCCTCTATGTTGTTTAGAGAGGACTTTGTTTGTTCTCCTAATATTCTTGCTCATGGCCTAGGTATTCAACCATATGTTTGCCACTCGCACTTGAAAACTCATATAAGCGGGATGGCGTGTTCTAGAATTATGTGAGTCAAGAACATAATGATCAGAAAATGATGCACCTTTCATAAGGTCGCTCGCTGAAGATTTTGCGTACTTCTTACTTCAAAAGTAGGCTTTGAGGCTCTTTGGGATCGTGATAAAGCATTGGATAACAATAAACCAACTTCTATGAGTGCAAAGTACCTTAATTATCTATCTTGCTTCTTAGCTAAAGGGAATTGAAACCGCGGATGTTACGGCGGGTGATGAGTTCAACCCTCGATGGCAAGCTTATTCAAGAGACTTAAAGAGATTTAATATGCAACTTGTTATTCAGGTCCTTGTGATCCCGCTAAGTCAAAATTTTGGCATTGCTTTTACATCCCACCACCTAATCTGCACATCATAATATGCCGCTGCATTACGCCCATGTCCCACCACGAATCTTGCATCATCATAATATGCCGCTTGCACATGCCTACGCGTGCGCCAGATACGTGCAAAGTTTCCTGTGCATGCCTTTATGTCTCCAATTACATGAAAACTTTGGTTTGATTCACCCTCACTATTCTAAAGCAATGTCAGATGGGATACATTGAATTGATCCGCTTAGCTTCGGTATGAACCCTCAAGCAGCACCGATGAGGATGCAAGGAACCGAGGGCCCTTTGATTTTCAACTAGATGGTACTTTTCCCACCCTTCCACGAAAAGAGCAGATCCAAATTAACTCCGCCAAAAAGGTTAATTGTTTTTCTAAATTGATGCGTCAATGATCCTATAATGTTTGGGAACTATCCTCTTTCTAATAGCAAAGAATTACTGGTTGGCAAACGCATTTAAATTCGTTTGATCCCTCATACTCCATTTTCATAGCATATGCATATGCTCTTCGCTTTAGCATGAGGCACTAAGGGAATACCATGGCCCTAACCGTGGGCTACCTAGCTGGCTATTTGAAGACTGCCTATTCATCTAATTAAGATGGAGAATTTGTGACAAATTCAATTATTGATCTTAAACAACCTGCTTTTAAAAGCAACTCTTTGAGCTCACAAGGTGGTAAATGTACGGAGAATAGAAGTGGTAGAAATGCCGAGGAAGTAAATTAGAGGTAAACAAAATGGCAGTGAATACAAAATTCAAGATTTTACTTCATCAATTCTCCTGTGTTTCACCTCATCGGGTTCTCCATGGTTTTCAGTGGAGAAACTTCTCCATGGTAAAGCTGGGTGGATTCATGGGTGAAAATGCCTGCGAATAAAAGGTAAATTGTCCTTCCATTTCCCATTTGGAGAATCGTGAAATTTTTGTAGTGGAGGTCGCAATCCACAGCCAAATAAAGATTAGGAATCTAGAAAATCATAGAAAGGGAAGCATGAAAATCATAGATTCCGCTTTCGCTTATCGCCTTTTTTCCGCGGGCTCTCTCCGGCCCATTCATTTTTCTCGCCCACACCTTTGGCTAAATCCAAATTCTATTAGGGAGCAATGAAACCGCAGGCTTTGATCCTCTCGTTTCGCGGCAAATCCCTCCTCTCTATTTTACTAATACGATTTTATGCAACCTCGCTAAAATCGGATGCAACTGCGGAATATTTATTAGTCATTATGCCTTAAAAAATCCCTACTAGAAAAAATCTCGCATCACAATCTCCAATCTACATAAGTACCTTTTAAGGCCGTTTGCATTTTGTTCATCGGATTTCTTGTATCCCGCCTTCCAATATATTAAAATATAAGATAAGAGTTTCATGTGTGGTCAATCCATCGTTAATAAACACTGTGAAGCAAGTTTGTTATGGTGTTTTGTCTACTTTTAGCTAGGGTTCGTAATTTACCATTTTGGTCCATCATTATTTGAATCTTGAAATGTTTGTCTACTTGACTTTGAATTGACATCTTGAATATTTCTCTAGGTTTCTTTTGATCGCCGCTATGTAGAATTATGAACTCAAGATCCTTTCTAAAACATAGAGGAAATAAGGTAAATGACCATTCTCAAAGGATTTAGGAGTCATGATTAGACTTCTTCCTCGGTCCTTTTGCAAAAATTTGGTGGTCAATCTTGTAAATTTAAGGACCCCGAAGAGCAATTGCAAATGAACATACCAAAGACAAATTGTGGTCAAGGAACGAGTCGACAGCGTGCATTTGTGTGGCTTTAACAAAATACAAACTTAATTTGTGTACTAGTTGCACATCATGATTGGCAAAAGGATTTGCCAAATGACAATGTGTAAAAGGTGTTAGGATGGCATTTCTACATCCCGTAATATCAAAGGAAAAGAGAAATCGAAGCTAGCTTAGAAACCTTCATAAATGCTAAGGTCGACTTTTCCCAATTCGTATTTGGAACAACGATGCACTAGAATAATGGAGAAGTTTTTATCATGCTTCGATGGATGGCCGATATAAAGACCATTCATGTAAATCTTATTGGTTTTTCCTGGCTTGAGGAAAACCCCTGGTTTTAAAGTGGATTTGTTTTAATATTTTGCGTTCTGGTGAAAATCCGCAATCCGCCAAAAATCAAAAGAAGTTTTGTGGGGTCTAATTTTCCGGCCCAATGAAAAAACGAGATATGTGTTGTTGTCTCGATTAGAATTTTTTTCATCTGCGGCATTCCTAATCTAATCCCAAGATGAAATTATATGCACGAAAGTACCTTTGCTATAGAGGATCATGTTCATGAATCGCGGCAAGCGATCTGCATCGCTCATAGCCAAGATTACAGCTATTATTCAAGCCTTCCCAGAATCAAAGCATGCACTATTTTGGCATGAGGATTGGGCATGCATGCCACGGCTTCCTTGGCATCCAAAATGAAAATAGATCTCGCCTCAGATCTATTATCCTTTACATTTCTACTTCCTAGGACGCTCTTCGTGAAAGTGTACTGCGGGCGATATGTCAAGCAAAGGCTAGCTATGGTATTTAAATTTATATCCTTTCACCACTATTTGATTTTGGCTATGGTGCTACGCTTAGTCATACTCTGAACAAGTATCATCAATCCAAGAGAAGCCATAGTTGTTATATTGCTCCCCGTGATTTTTTCTTTTTAACACATATGATGTTCCCACTAAGGATATTTTCCCAGATGTCCGAGATGGATGCGTTTCATGTATGTCATTTAGAACCAATTCTAAACTTTGGCACCAAGATAATATAAGTTGGGAAGGCTCAATCTATCATCATACATCCAAATTTCCAAGCCGATACCTCGCCCACATCTTCTCGTGAGCTACCTTCGTAATTCCTCCATAATTTCATTTTTGCCTTCTTCTATCTTTTGCACCGAAAAGTATTCTTCATTATTTTAGAACTTGCTACATGAATGGCCGTGATCTCGTGAAGAATCTCGAAGGTACGCAAGATCCATTGAGCGCTGTCTTCATTTGTTTCCATATTTTCTTTCATTCGATTGAAATGGTCATCGCCAAGGAAATGGAATGGGATCAAACCTCGATTCAACTATCTTGGCATGCATGCAATTTCCCTTTGATTGTTGTTTCTAACAGCTCAACCACATAATGCTTCTTTAGGGAAAAGACATCCAACTAAGACATTTCAGACTAGCTTTATTGGCTATTTTGATAAGTTTATTGCATCCGCCAAAAATATCCGTTAGGAAGCCATCAAAGTTCGAGCAGCCTTCCAATATGTGAGCCATTCTACATGTGATCCGTGATTGTATTTTTGTTGAACTTCCCTGATGCCGCAACAACATTCAAAAGTACAACATAGTTTCACCATCAAAGCTATGATTCTACCAATTTGAGGAAAAAGTGAGCCGCTACGCGAATCTTTCTCAAAATTCTACTAAAGGGGACGTAGCCTTCACACCCAAGCTTTGTGTTTTCAATGTCGGTTCTCTCTACATATTCTTTCCTTTGCTGCTGTGGTGATACTAGGACATGCACTTTTCATCGAAAACAGATGTTAGGACTTTGAAGAAATTCCATTCATTGAAATCTACATTAAAAGCTTTAGTCCCCTCGATATGACAGCATTGTGGCATTTCACTTCTACACTATGGGATATTGTGAGAATATAGTTCTAACCTTAGAAAAAATTAAATCTTGCAAGAGCCTATGAGGAGAGATGGTACGACTTATTTGGAGGCATTGACAACCTCTCAGCATGTCCGCATGTTGGCTTCTCCAAAACATTCATAAAAATATCAAAGCCTCATATCCAACGAAGCCGCGTCCCGGGTCTATTTTAAATTCCAGCATTTTTAATGTGACCAAAGATTCTCAGCTACATCGCAACACGTGCGTTTTCATCCATGTTAAAGGTTGAATCTATGTCGCTTCTTTCATCTCACAACTAAAGGAGAATAGAATTTTCAGACGCAGATGCACCTAATGTGATGCGGAAAAGCCCATATGTATATAAAACATAAACTTTGTAGTTACCTCTTTTTGTTGTGGCAAGCTCGCCAATAACAAGTTATATAATCGAAATATCCTCCGTAAATTTGTGTGCTCCTTCGATGTACTATTTTTTCTAACTTTTCACGAAAACGCCGCATATTAGTTCTTGGAGGTACAAATCACCGCACATGATTGCGCATTACCGTTAGCAAAAATTTTATGCGTGGATTTATTCTAAATTAACTTATCTTTTCTCCGCGTTAAGATAATTGCCGAGGTAAATGGATACATAAAACCACTGCTACTATTGCAGAAACCCTGTTAACAAGCTACATTTCTCGTTGTTTCAAAGATTGATACATGCTTATGGTCTCCGGCTCGTTTCCATGAGCTACAATACGCATCTCGCAAGTTCCACCCACGTGATGATTCTGTCCGATGGTTAATGATTGCACTCCTTAATGTACCATTTCTGGACGTAATTTCTACAGTGGACAAGTCCGGTGGTTCTTATGTGCATGGTCATAAGATTCTTACTTCTGCGTGTGAGGCCGACAAATTCAATTGTGAATAACATCTTTAAGCCCCCTAGGAATCAAGACCAATTCATATCATGGATAAAATAGAGATCATGGAGCGCGGGATACGCATGGTGTCCGTGGAAAGGAAATTGACATGGCCGAGGCATCATTTTGCTAATGCTGCAACCACCTCCCATGAAGGCTACCTCGCATCGCTAGCTCTTTATGCATGGTCCGGGCTTCTACATGATTGTATGCCCTACTAATGCTTCAATAATCTTTCTTCATGGCAAAAGTCATTTTAGGAATGTCAATGCTAGTCATTTTAACATCTTTCTTTGCAATTGCTTCCAATACGCCCCTAAAGAAGCAAAACATCGCTACAATTTTCCTCGCCAAATGAAGGACTTGCTTGCAAGCAAAATGTTACATATGCCGCAAGATGTGTCAGCCACTTCAATGGTTGTGATCTATAAATCTTCTTCATGCATCAATTATCTTGCATTCGGATTGCATATTGCCATTTTTGGTGAATCCTCAGCCACTTCAATGGTGGCATCTTTTAAAATTTTTCATGGATCAATTCATTCCAGACTTTTTGATTGCATACATTTGGCCAATCCTAGCCTACCAATATTGGCTCAGCATGGTCAAAGCCAACAACAAGGATACAGTACGACATGCCAATGATAGTTTTTGAAAAATGGAGGAAACCTCGATGGTCACCACAAAATATTCTACAAGTTGTAAAATGCTCTTTTCTAAAACTAATGCTTACTATGCCATTAACTTTGGCAATACAATATTATTATCTAAGAGACATCCACCCATAATCATAAACCGATTAACGGGAATCAAGATTTCAACCATTAAGGCACTTAATATTATGTACCTTCAATGAATAACCAAGACATTGATGCTTTCGATGGTATCGCTTCTTCAACTTGAAGTCTTAATTTCTTACTGGTTTTAGAACTCACAGCAATCCCAAACGAGAAAATCATAAAGCCTCGTAAATCCCATCTCATTTATATACGGGCCACAATCCCCATTTTCCCCGCTTCCTAACAATATTATTAGAAATCTCTGCATCACACCAGTTATTGGCTTACATGTTGGAATTTTTCAAATACTTCACGAGACTTAGTCGTCCAAACACAATCTTGACAATCAAGTTAGTCTCTAAAACATCACTCCACTTCGAGGCATTACCACCTGATGATGTTACAACCTGTAAACTCCGGGCCAGCACACATGCATTCATAATGGTGGCAAATGTAATTGGCCTGCTTTTTCTCCTCCTAGCATTCTCGATGTCCACTTCACTCACGTTTGAATGCTTACATTCTACCACCACATCTACTATACATCTTAAGAAGTACCTTGTAAAACATATAATTTTTAAGTGATACTCTGACGTTATAATCAACCACAGAGTAAAGCTGCTTCACTAAAGCCCAACTCTAGAATATACATTGATAACTCAGAGCAATCTACATTACGCTCGTAGATATTCTAAAGTTTGTTTAATGATCCGCTGTAATGTTTTCTCTTTTGCCTATTGCATGAAACCATTAATGTCCATATATCATTTCACCTATGTAGCTATTTGTTTAATTGCTTGCTTGTTTTGTCAATGTGAGTATATATATACAAAGTTGTTGTAATACGAGGGACTCCATAAAGCCCAAAGATTCTATGAAGATTCTTAAAATTCCATCAAGATTCCCTTAGATTCCCAAACTTTTAAGAAGACTCCCTAGATTTCCAAAGATTCTATTGAGATTCTCCTAGATTTCTAAAGGTGTTCTTGGATTCTTAACGTTTCACAAAGATTCCCCTAGATTCTTAAGATTCTACCTGAGATCCCCCTAGATTTTGTTAAGATTCTAAAAGATTCTCTAAAGATTCCCTAGATTCCAAAAATACCCCAAGATTCTCTAGATTCTCCAAGATTCTATCAAGATTCTCCTAGATTATATAAGATTTCCTAGATTCTTTTTAGATTCTCTCAGATTCCATTAAGATTCCCATAGATTCTTAAAGATTTAATGAAGACCTTTTAGATTCTCCTCACCTCTAAAGATTCATTTGAGACTCCTAAGATTCTCTAAAGATTCCCCAGATTCCAAAAAAAGAATACCTCAAGATTCTATCAAGATTCTTCTAGATTCTCTAAGATTCCGTTAAGATTCCTTTAGGTTCTAAAGATTTTATCAAGATTCCCCTAGATTCCCCAAAGAAGTGCTTGGGATTCCTATAGATTCTCTTGAGATTCCTCTAGTTCCCATAGATTCTATGAATATTCCCTAGACTCTAAGATTCCATCAAGTTTCCTTTAGGTTCCTAAAGATTTTATCAAGATTCCCTTAGATTCCCTTTTACATTCTCTAAGATGCTCCTTTGAGATTCCCTTAGATTCTCTAAGTGATTCTCATGATATTTCTCGATTCCCTAATATCCTATAAAGATTCTCCTAGATTCCCCAACTTACCATAGATTCCTCGAACTCTAACATTCTTAAAAAAAAAATTTAATGTTTGATCATGTTGGTCTTAACTCGCGACAAAATAGCGTGTCAGCACACTTCATTGGAAAAGCTCTTCGACGGTAGGAACCTACCATGGCCCCACTTCATCCGGACCTCTACCTAGTGTTAAGCATGCTTTTAGCTAGCGATAAAACGTAAAGGAAGCTTCCCTTTAGAATGTCCACTAATAAATGCTTTAAGCAATTTCTATTACTTTTTATTAATGAGGGTGCTACCTTCCTATAAAAAATCAAGGGCTATATTTCAGCTTCTTCCCCTTTGATCCCACGGTTCACGTGATGGGGGTGTATGCCCCCTTACGCATGACTCCATGTTCCCATCAAAATCCAAGGGCTTGCCTATGCCACCTCACCAACTTTTATCCACGGGCCAAGATCAAACTTTATATGTAATGTGCTATTTTATGACCACCCCCATGAGTTTCTATATACATATTAAGATAAGATAGCGCCAGCTCGATATGATCTACTCCCCACCCATGTATAAACGTCTCTTTCTTCGCATTGTCCTCAAATTCATCCGCTCGACATCCGAAAGGGAGCCATCCACGTTAGTGGTACACCATGCCTTCCGGACGCAGGACCGGAATGGGATGTAGAATGGTGCGAATGTAAATTCCTCCCGCCAAAATCATATCACGGCCATACCTAAAAGGCTTCTCATTTCTACCTAGAACGTGATCGGCTCGCCGATTAAAACAGTAAGACCAATACAGCCAAGGGAATTCAACCTCGTCATCACCGGGAGGGTACTATGCTTCCAGCGCACGTACCAGTCGCATATAACCTAAGATGCCTATGGTCCTAGTGAGTATCGAATCCCACAACCTTTCGGTTTCATATAAGACCGATGTTTCTAAATCCCAATTGAGCTTACAAGACTAACACTTTGTCGACGTGATAGTTGGTATTTTCTCTTATATATCCCACTTACTGATTTTGCATCTTTAGAATAAATAAATACGTTTGTAAACATCATAACAATAGAATCTTATCAACTTTGTAGAGAAAATCTCATTTAAAAGCGCATGATGTCATATGTTTGCCTTCCGTAAATAAGTTCGACTTATTTAGTTTTACATATGTTTACATTTCATGATAGAGAGTACAAAAGTTATAATACCGTGGTTTGAGACCCTCGCCAGGAGAATTGAAGCAAACGGGTCAAAGATCGACCAAGCAAATGTAGTGGCGAAAGTAAATTAGATAGGAACTAGGCTTACGTACGTTCGTAAACAGCGGAAGTGAAATATAATAATATGTATACGAATTTCATCAAAATAAATGCAACAATATAACAATTCTTGAACCGTCACAAGGATGGCGGTAAGAGAAATGTTCTGCGGGTTTTGCTTCTTATATAAATAATGCCTTTAGGATGTACACCCTAATCCCATCCATCCGCGGAAAAGTGGGGAGCTGCTGAGATAAGCCGCTACTTCATGATGGGGTACGGCTGGGGCATGCACCATGCCTCTAAACCGCTGGATCGAAGAGGGCGGAAGTGAAATCCTCGGCCGCCAAAATGCTCTAGATGATGTTAGGAAGGTGCAGATTTGGGGCTTTTGATCTCTTCACAGACATTTAGGGCTTCTTATTTTGGCCATTCATTTAAAGAGGGTGACCTATTAACGTTAGTTGGTACGCAATGTACTACATAATTTTTTCGCCGTGAGGCCATTTACGCTGGATGTGCAATTCTGCCGAAATAAATCGCTAGGAGGAGCCGAAATGAGGCCGCCAGCCCTCCACCGGCTAAAAGCAATTCTGTTGCCACAAATGCCCGCATTAAAAATATGGGATGTAATGTTCATTTGGTTTGATTTGGCCAATCGGTAGCTATGGTGTTGTTAGTCTAAGAAATGATATACCAAGAAGCACAATCGCATCTAAATCATGCACTTTATCAGTTCTAAACTCCAACCATGTTGAACACCAAAGATCTCTTCTTGAATTAATCCTCACAAAGTCATGGTATCAAGTACTCATTGCTTGATATGCTAAATTTGGTATTGATTATAAAAACATGACTTTCAAGTATGGACGTTTCACTCATCCTCCTGGGCCATGGACTTGTTTTTTTAGCAAGGTTTCAACCCGCAGGCGACCGGACGGTCGCTAATTTAGCTAGTGCCATGTAAAGTTATGCCACCGCCAAATTTTTCATCCCCGTAAACCATTAGATTCTTCTAATTTATGAAATCGACGGCCAGGAAAACAGAAACCCGTATCCCTTCTTGCCTAATAAAGGGCTCTAACTATTCCAACGTGAGCGACCTGTGACGTCATCCAATGCCTTGAAAAAGGGCTAGGTCTTTATTTTCACTTGGAAGAGCTATTGCGCTTCGGTTATTCGACTGTTAAAAACAAGCATACAAAACCATATAGTGGTGCTTTGAATAGGTTTCGCTGGCAAGATCTTGCTGGTTAAGTTGGATGACGCTGATCCATGGTGTAAAGCATAGTGTCCTTTTCTCCTCGAAGAAGAAATTCGAATACCGCATTTTGTTGAATCAAACCTGTGCTTGTACCTACCGCAGGATCGAAGTTGAGCTCTCCTACTGCATTCCATGTTTCTCAAGGATTTAGCCCAGATCTCCTCGCGATTTACAATTGTGTTTGCATCATCATGGCTTGCGGCTTGAAGCCGCTACGCAAGCTTTTGGAGATTCTTAGCCACTTAGCTTCCCCCGCTCTTACTTCAAGTTCCTCGCCTTTGGATTTGCCAGCACACATACCGTTCTCGTGAACCTTCTCCCTTGCCAGGTAAGAGTGCACCTTTTGTCTCCAGAAAATTTTTCCGTAAGTTAGGTTCTCATCATGACCTACGAGATGGAGAGAGCACAATAATTATGTCTATCCAGTGTCACAGATGTGCTTTTCCAATCATATTGCTATGACCCATTCCAAAGGCATGTAATCACCGCGAATTGACCATATGAATTACAGCCGTTTTCCCATGTAATGGACCCATGAGACCGCCGAGTGGATTTTTACGTCGTGGTTCCTCGGTGACACCGCGATAAATGGGTAGATAATGACTACTCATAAACATCTAGATGGTTTTGCTCGGGCCTGCATTAAGGGCATGTTGGCTAGGAACACCACATTTGGTATCGTGAGCAATGCCTTTCCCAGCCCGCTTTGTGCTATGATCCCAAATACCGTTGGACGAATAGGGTCATGACTTGGTCTTGTGGATGCCGGAGCGATCCATAGTTCTAGGAAGAGATTCTCCTTAATGGATCCAAGGAGATCGCCCGAAAGTTGATCTTGGTAACGGTCTCCTCGAGACACCGACATAAAATGGGTAGAAGCTTAATTACTCATAGATATCTAGATGGTTTTGCCTCCGCTTGGTTAACAGCCCTGCTATTTAACGCTAGAAGTCTCAAGATGGATTCCCCGTAAAGACTTTCTCGACCGATTTTAGCTTGAGGCTAAACATCTGGGGCTCCTGGATCTCGTAAGCAGCCATATCTTTAAAATTTCTATGTTCTCGGTGGTGTTCACGCAAAAATCGCATATTGTGTATTCTTAGGCAATTGTTGAGAAGTCATGTGATAGAGAATCAGGTAATTTTAGGGCTTAAAACGCCCAGTTTCTTTACTCGAACTTGGCAGGATTTCATGCTCCAAAGAAGTTCTTGGCTTTGAGCTGGCAAGATTTTCAATTCATGGTAAACATGGAGCCGTAGCTCTTATGCAGTTGTGCATGCAACATGTGATGAAGCACAGCCTCTCGCACAAGGCCTCTTTGTGATTGCCCGCATCATTCTTCGCTTCACCTCTTTTGTGTTGGATTGCTTGTGTGTCCATAGCCAAACTTTCACGCATTTCACTCTGATGTAGTTTAAGTGCGCCTGCACAGGTAACGAAAAGGCAATTTTCTTATATGGGTGGATTGGCATGATTTTGAAAAGCAGTTGTTTATCCTTCTAGCTGCTTCAGAATTTTTTATGAAGATGGGATGTTTGATTTTTTAGCTTGCTTTGTGAGATGGTCAAAGAAGTTTTTGAGCCACTAACAGCAAAGAAGGAAGAAGGAAGATTTTTGCACTGTTTTTGCATTCCTTTTCGCGTGGTGGAACATGCATTGATTTTATTCAAAGTTCTCTCTTCTTTGAGCTTGCCATGTGTACGACCATTTGTTACATTCAAATTTAATGGTCACAATTCAACGGCTCTTATTTTAATAAAAAAAATTAGAAAAAAAGCGATTAGGATGGGGTTAGCGACTTAGGATGGGTTTATGCAAGTAGAAAAGTGCTAAGCTTCCAAGCTAAAACATGATTAAGAGACTACGACAAAACGAAATTTTTTAATTTTGTAGTCTTTTGGTGAATCTCAAAAAACCAAGTCTTAAGCCCACGATCAACATGCAAAAATACAAAACAAGTACTTACAATGCCACATACTTACATGTCTTTAACTCTTTACCCAAAAATATGCCTTCTCCCATCTCCCTAACTAATTTCCGAATGGCAATACAACCAAAAACAAGTATATTCCCTAAAACTAGAGAAAACCAACTTTGAAAGTCCAGAAATGCCATGCGATTTTGGAAAGCTTTGCCTTGTAGAAAAATTTTAGTAAGTCGTGTACGGCTCATTGAACGTACCACCACGTGGCAGGGTCAATGCTTTACATCATCAACAAAAAACTAGTCAAACATTAACAAATCATAATAACGGGTCAAAGTCAGTCCCGCAAAACGATTTCTGCATAGATTTTCTAAGCTTCATATTTTATGAAAATATATATAAGTCAAAAATGGCCGATCAAGCCTATATAACAGGTTAGCATCACCTCTCACCGATTTAACAGCCATACATTTTAAACCATGCAATTTACAATCTTGTTTCTCGCTTTCTTCTCTTCCTATCCCACAAACCATTCAACCTGACTATAGTTCACAAGAAAATGAACTGTAGAAAAAACCAATCACAAAAATGCCTCCGAACGATATCAACTCACATCAATGTTTTCGTCTCCTTTTACTGGGGATCCTTAGGATCAAGTGTTGCCCAATCTTGTAGGGTATTTCTTTAGAATGCTTATGAACTGCAATGTGGATATCTTGGTTCGGACAATAACTGAACTGAAGCTTCCTTAGTAATTCAAAGTTTGGGCCAGAAACAGCTCTTAAAGCCAATGGCCTTGGCACTACAACCTTTATTTTCATTCTACCATCGTTGTTGGAAGTGGCAGTTCCATTCCCCTCCTCCATGGAATCAGTTTCTGAACTCGACAATGAACACAGGTTTGGAGAATCGTCTGAATTTTCCACCTGAAAAATGAACAAACCCAACAACCGTCAATTCCAGGAGTATGTAATATGAAGTAAAAAATCAGTTTATCTCATTCATTAAATTATTCTAAATTCCCACAGAACATGGACTTGAATTATCACTTACTTCCATTTCATGATACTTTGAAGCCACATTTCCATTCTCCTCATCCATCAGATCTGTTTTTGAATGAGACACAGAACTCTTGCACTCCGGTACCTAAAATCCACTGCATCTGCCATCATCAGTCTTCCTAGGCCAACACAAGATTGTAAGATGTAAATTATATAGTTGTTGGGTAAATCCGGATGATAATTGGGGCCAGGCATAAAATGGACAAAGCTTGGACCACATGAAAAACCTGCAAAACCTCAACTGCGGGTGGATTTTGGAAGTATGTACAGACAACACAAACATTACCTGACTGTTCTTAGTGAATTCCTAATCTATGCACTTTCAATTCTTTTTCAACTGGATTCACCTCCTGTCTTATTAGGGTGCACTGCTGCACAGATGTTTTCCCATGGGTAAAATACTTGACATTTAACTTCCCAACCATATCTTCCAAAATTGTTTGCAAGCAAAGCCGCACTCTGTCATCTAATTTCCCAGCACACCTATGTCTTTCCATATCATTCGCAAAGCTACAACAGAAACCAAACTTCTTTAGCCAAAAGCCGTAAGACAATGGCTAAATCATCCCTACAGCAGCAGGAAATTCATGCACTCCTAGACGTCCTTTCTTCCCAGCAAAATACAAAAGAAAATGGTAATCAAGAGAGGAGAAAGAAAAGATTTCTATACCAGCTATTGTAGTGTCCAATGGTCTCTTCCCTCCTGTTGCTGCAATGTTTGTTGTGTCCTGACTAGAAATTCTAGGGTACCGATTTAGAATAGGATGCATGCTTCAAAGAAACTCCTAGCAACCTTGAAGTGGAAGGCCTCAATCCATTTCAATAGCCTTTTCTATGATGGGATCACCTCAGGGAAGCATTGAACGGCACCTCAAAATTTGTAACTTTAGATTATGACTTTGGGCTGCCAACGCTTCCATGATCATCTCCATCCTTATCATCATTACTGGTTCTCACAACAAGAAACCACATCTCCCATGAGCACTTGAGGAATTCCAGACCCACAATTCCCATGACATTTGTTACGCAGCGGAATTGCAACACTTAATTCCCCAAGCCATATCTTCCAGATTGTTTGCAGGCATTGCTGCACTCGTGGGTACCTTGTCATTTAATTTTCCAGCACAATCTAGGTCTTGTACATCATTCGCAGGCACTGCAACAGACACTAAAATTTAGCCAAACCCTCAAGACAATACAGATCCTCCCTCTTTGTAGGCAGCAGTAATTCATGACCTTCCTAGATGCCTTTTTCTGAGTATAAATCACAAAACAGAATGTAGCAAAGAGAGAGGAGAGAAAAAAAACACTAAACAGAGTGTAATAAATAGAGAGTAGCTTAGAGAAAACTTGCTACTCAATCTAACGAGGTTCGATGTAACCCATTCCCCGGGTTGCTATAATCGCTCCAATGTTCTTTGTGTCTTGACTGGAAATTCTAGGGTACTGATTCAGAATAGCGGTGGATGCTTCAAGAAACCCTAGCAACCTTAAAGTGGGGAGGGTCTCAATGATTTCAATAGCCTTCTCTATGATGGGATCACCTGGTGGAAAGAATTGAATAGCACTCCTCAAAATATGTGACTTTACTGCCGATTCTCTTCTGTGACCATCTCCATCATTATCGCTGCTTCTCACAACAGGACTTACATCTCCCATGAGATTTGACGGAGGAGGATCCACAAGCCCCTTGACATTTGAGGGAACTGCGTCATAATATAACTTCACTGTCATAAGAATTTAATATTTCAAAGCAAAAACTGCATCCACAACCATGCTAGAAAAACACCATATTTTAATAGATTTTGAGATGCTGTGCACTAACACCACTTCACAAACAGATTCACTGTATCTGAGTGAGTTCCTATTAGAAGTTTGTTACTCCGCATACCTTAGATTTCCCAGTTTCTCTGTTAACCTATAAGACAAACTATAAACAAGACTACTAAGCATCTTAATAGTAATGAAGGAAACACTCAAGAGCAAAGAGAAATTTTATGTTATAAAGAGTAAACCTGGCATTGGAAAGAAGTGATTAATATGTGTAGAAAACACACTAAGATCTTGACGAAGCTGCAGAACTATACCATGTAGGCCATCCATCTTCTTCTCAAGTTCCTTAAATGTTCATAAGAACGTCTCAGCATAATCCAAAACCCCTTTCCTTATAAAATGGCAAATGATACGCAAATGGATAAAACTCACCGAAAGAAGTGATGACTTCTCGTTTAACCTGCTGACAGAAACACAGATGGATTGCAGTTCCTGAAGCAGATCCCTGCATGCAAAAGCAATATGTTTTAATAAATCAGGAGTATTTATCTGTTCTCAAAAATAAATAACCTGTTAGTTGACCTTTTAACAGATGCAGCTATAGATCTGAAACAACAATCAAGATAATAGAAATAAACGAAGTAACTATATGGTCTGAACAATAAAATACTACTCACATATTTTTTGCCATTTTTTTTGAAGCAACCCACCTACTTTTCTTCTTTATAGTTGGTTTTACAGACAATGAAGTACCAGGGATCCCTTGACTTTTGATGCGCGAGAAGAACCTATTGACATCGGACAATAAGCATGAGAAAAAGGGGAGATTGTAAAGAAACCTAAATGTATTTACCTTGCAACCTTTCTTGCTCTATTGGTGTCTGAATGCCGAGCTTTTGAAGGCGGCAAAAGGGGATGGTCTACACCATCTTGATCTTGAGTTAAAATAGTGGCATCTTCGTTCAAATCCAGTCCATAGGCTTCCATAGAAACATCGCTATTGGGCCTCTCTCTCTCAGAGACAATAGCCTTACAAATTTCCAGGGCATCATTGGACTCTACCTTTGACATAGAACCCTTTATGTCACCAGGATTGTCTCCGTTCAATATAGAATCTTTCATCTCACTGGAATCTTCCACATTCAACGTACCATTCATATATTGATCCATATTATCCCCAGATTCATCCACAAATCCTTCAGCGCATTGAACATCTGGTGCATCTTGGTAATGATCTGGAAGGCGACTATCCTTGGCAACAACATCCAGCATAGATTCAGTAGAATCCTTTACAATACCAGATCCATGTCTATCATGAACTTCTACCACCTCTTTTTTGCAGCTACTATTTTCATTCGATGGAGGATATTCTTTCTGAATCCTTCCATGGTCATCTGCCACGTTAGTTTCTTTCCCACTCTCCATGTTAGTTTCTTTCCCACTCTCAGAACCGGGCTCCATCTTCGCAGGACGAGGATCACTGTCAGGCTGCACCGGCAAAGAGACGAAAACGTCGATAGTTCCGTTTTCCTTCAAGAGGGCATTAGTAAATGGACAAATTAAACCCTCAGGGGTGGATGGAATCTCGCTTATTTGATCCAATACAGGTCCAGTTGAAGGAGGACTCTCTGGCTCATCTGATATATTCGCCATAGCAGATTGCCTCTTAGATTCAAGTTCCAGGGAGGGTCGATGATCGGGCAAATCTTCACATGGCTGGGCAATTGGATTTTCCTCTGCCATAGCCTTGGCGCCAAGGAGAAACCGACCGTCGTCATATTAAATGTCATAAACCCTAAACCCTAGGCCTCTACTACGTGTTACAAAAATTAATTTCGAACATAATTAGAGAAAATTCCAAATATTCGAAGTAGCAATTTAAGGTTTGCAAATTATCTGTGGAGTATGATTTTGGTAATGGTTGCCCGACATATGGGGGTTAGGGTTTTGAAAATTGCTTGCCTGTTCTCCATGGTCATTCCCGCCATGCGTGACTCGGGCCACAAATGGGCGCCGCTTCCTCATTTGATTCCCGCCGCGACATGGCACATACCAAGAACGGGTTCCGTAACCAGGACCTCCTCTCTCGCTTTCTATTATTGCAGATAATCCCAAAGATCTTCCGTACTGGCCCTCAAGCTTTCGATTTTCCAGTAGGCTTTGCGTCTAGAAGTTCAACGCATTAAGATGGCTACCAAGCCTACGCTTTTGTGATTTATGTAGAAAGCAATGTCGCCTTTTGTGATTGCCACTGTGATTTCACGACTTCGCTGGGCGTATGTGGGGCTTCCGTGATATAGAAGAACGTAGATAGAATGGGGCATTGATGGAAGCATGCCGGCCTCTAGAAATGCGGTGGTTTGGAGGTACAAAGTGACGAACGCTGCCCCCGCTAATGAATCGCAGCAAACATTCTTGTTTCTTCTACCAATGGCGGACCGCGAAAAACATTCTTCTTCCTTTCCTTTTATAATCGCCATATGGCAGATGGATGTGGTTTTCAACTCCGAAGAGTGTTGCTTTTTCTCGCTTTTGGGCTTATGCACCGTATTCGAGTCTTTGCGATTTCATCGCGGGCTTCCATTTTTTGCATGAAGCTTTGGCTGTTGGGGTTTAGATACGACTTCTGGCTTTCCAGCCTATGGCTACTTCTGGCCTGTGCTTTACTACTTCCTGCTTTCCCGCAGCCTATGGCTATGGTTTCCGTGATTATTGCCGTAAGCATGGGGCTCGTGGATAAACATGACTGCATTGATAATCCGTGATCTTCTTTCGATGGAGATAAGCCGACCTGCCCCGTGTTGCGCTCTTCTTTGAGCAAATTTGTGGAACCTTAGCTTCACCGGCTTTGTTGTTCGCCTATCGTAATTCACCTTGTGCTCTGGTACCCCTACTAAAATTGCAAGGTCGTTTGTGCTACGGCACGTCTCGAAAGCAAATGCCATCTCTGACTTTAAGTTCTTATATGTTCTCCACTCTTCTTTGTTCTTATGCGGTTCGCAATGGTGTTCGTGCATTTCCCGCGTAAAGTATGTGACCTAAGCATATCATGTATGGCATACACAGCCTTATGGGTGCAGTTTATACGCGGGTCTAATGTGTTCCTTTGATTCGCATATTCATGAACTATGCTTGGATCCAATGATCCGCAATACGAAGGCGGATAGTATAAAAGCACGCCAGAGGCGATAGTAGAAAATAAAAGCCGTTGTCTAATGCAAAGATAACATAACTGAATTTAATCTATTACCTAAAAACAATTGAAATGCCATTTACATATTTTCATGCCATTTCCAAAGCCCAATTAGGTCAAAGTGATATAAATTGAATACTTTAGATGATGCCCCTCAAGATTTACGTACCTATTCTAGTTTCCTTTGAGTTTGACATGAGATCGTAGCCCCCATTTGGTGGGTTTATGTAACGTTCTCTTTTAATCTCGGCTTCCTTTTGTTTTTCCTTTTTGCATTTCGTTGATGTGAGCGCACTTTAGCTTACGTCCTTTACTACTAATGCATTGAAATGTAGAATGTAACATAATGTATCACGGTACGTAGCTTCTTAGCATGCCTATTAGTTGTTGTTTTAAAACCCCTTTCCTCGAGGGGGTTTTTCTTAACTCCTCGATGTTTAATCTCTTTGTTGTACTATTTTGATTGGGTCCCATAGGGTACACTATCTCTCAAGGACGATAAAACATCCATTCATTATTCAATTCAATTCTAAGATGTCGATGTCAAAGTTTTTTCATATATTTGTGCTTGTCCTAAGGGGACCGCATGTAGTTGTATTAAGATTATCACCATTCATTATGTTCTCGCGAATCGGGAAGGCGCATGCCATGAAGTGTTATGCATATAAATGCTATTTTTAGATCATAGTAGGACTTTTCGTGTTGATCGTGCAAAATAATCTAAGTGCATACTCTAGCTAAGATGGACGAAGGTTCATGCTTTCTTGGTATAGCACTCCAAAATCTAAAGTAACAAATAAGTTCGCGATAGTTCACAAATATGCTTATCTCAGTGAAAGAGTAATATAGTGATGACCAAGATAGTACAAAACTAAACATAATTCTATGAAAGAAGAAACCTAAGCAAGCCGAAATAGACAAACTGCTTTAATGTGATTTATGGAGTATTGTTTAATATGTTGTAACCTTTCGCTAGAGAGAACCTTGGATTAAACAGATCTCACCTTAAGAGGCTCCGTATCGCACCAACATGAACAAGTTTAACATTTGCAACTTCAACCGCATTCCAAACCTAGAGATTGCTCCTATAGGAACTAAGATCATAAGTGGATGATATGGTATGTGTGCCTCGGGTAATCTGATAAAGCCGTAAGAAAGGCTAGCCCATTAGATAGTAATCCATTTCTTTGAAGGAGATCCACCTCTTTGGTGTGTTGATTAGCAACTAGGGGTGTTCACAGTGCATCAAATCCATCGAGTTGTAAGGTTCAATTCTCGTGCTAAATATTGTTTTCCATTTTCATGCTTGGAGGGCAAAGCATATCGGTGGGAAGAGGAGAAATTGATATAAGATGTGTGCCGTGGGTATGATAAAGCCTTGGAAAGATTGGGGCCCATTGGATAACGATTCCTTTGAAGGATCCGCCTTTGCGTATTGAATATGCCCGAAGGATACAATAATCACCTTTAGAAAGCTGCCAAAAAGATAACTCGAGGTATCGCCTAATCAACTAAATAAGTCCGTAAAGACTTCAACAAACAAGTATTTGGTCAGTATTCTTTGGGTACGCACTTTGTTGTTCTACATTTTACATCATCTTTACTTGAAAGGACATGAATTTTGTCTTTCCTCACGTAAATGAGGTCTTTCTTTTGAATCACCTTTAACTTAAAGGAATAATAAGTGCTTACAGATGCAGGAAATTGCCTTTGGTCGGTTTTAACTTTCCTCTCAGATCCAACCTTTAAAATTGCTGTCTCAATGGTTTCTACAAAGTAGGGCACCAATAAAACATGTCTCCCTACAAAAAGCTGCACCCGGGCTTTTATTTTCTATATCCAAATTTTTACTTAACCCAAATGTACTCCACGACCGCGGTTCTCTTTGATTGGCTTCGGCCTCTCCGTAGATTCCTCCTAGCGACAATGAAAGATGAATCCATCTTTAGAAAACGTGCCTTATCAAGCATTACAATTGGTTGTATAACACTAATCTTGAAATCGAGTAGTCGCGAATCACGTGCTATACAATCAACAACTTAAAGTAAATGGATAGAAATGGACAGACATTCCTAACGAACACAAGCCGCGCATGCAGAGGTTATGAGAAAGCGCAAGAGGATAAAGTAAATGCATTATTGGCATGGTTAACTTGTACAAGAAAAATGAATCAATGAGGCCCTAATTCATTATTATCATATTCCTTTGAAATTAACTTCCTGACATATTCGGCATCGACATCTAAAAACCGCGAACAACGAAACCTCATACAGTGGTTGATAAATCAATAGATACATGCAAAGTACGCCCCGAAAGCGAGGCACATACCGCACTTTCAAAGAATGATAGATCGGCTTCGCCACATCTTCGCTTCAAGTCTTCGCGGTGAAATGTTTGTCCGCTACCGACGTGATGAAGTATAAGATCGTGACGCTTTTTAGTAGTATTAAGGCAACGGACCTTTTCTATAATAGATGTGGAGTTTTCTCCATATTGGTCCACAAGCTATTGCAACAATAAAATAAGGACCACTTCCACTCAATGAAGACTAGAAGCAAGATCCAAAATGTTAGCCATCATACAACCGGGATTTCACCATCCAACCTTCTCGCTAGTGTTGATTTCTTTGGCCTAAGTTCTATGTGCTCCTAGAATGTTCCTTTTCATTACAAATTGCATATATGTAACAACAGCAAATAATGGTATCTTAAGAAGATGGGATGCATCTTTGCACCATAGGAAAACCAATGGCTATGGTGTCATGGAATTTCGCTTTGCTAACCTTTTCAGCCTCGCATCCAAGAGTTAGTGATTTAATAATTCTGATCTCCACCTACAACATGCTGAAGGCGCAACCGTAACAGAGCCCTAAACGGAACGCGATCAACCTGCATAAAGGATATGCAACCTCGGAGCAAGCACTGCAATGCAACTCGACAACCCAATAATGAGACGTAAAAGGAAGAACTAAAAATATTAATGTCCGGGCTATGACATGTCTCGTGAATTTCCAAGCACCTCGTGATTGAGATGCTTTAAAGAACAAGATCATAATTCCATACTAGTCTACTAACTATTTCTCGCGACCATTATCCAAAATTTACAAACAAATTAGCACAATGTTTTTACAAAAAGGAATACTTTGTGGATAGCTTGAGGATGGTCATAGTGCCCGTGGGCTTGATACCCAAACTAGAAATCAACCCTATGAACAAGTAATTAACATTGGAATCAAATTTGGATTATGCAGTGGATGATAGAGCAAATTGCAGCAAACCAATGTCTTAGGTTCTATGTCCGTTGATGACCGCCAAGATACGTCCGGCCTCCCTTTATACCGATGGGGAAGTCCTGGTCTCCTGCTGATGAAGCTATCGAGGTCGGCCTCGCTGGCCAGGAAAGTATTCCCCGTTTATTCAGAATCTCCCCGCCTCGCATCGTGGGAGGTTCTGATGTCGTAAGTGTTGTCGTGCGTATGCTTCCTCTTTGAATGATGACCGGTTAGATCGCGGATGCTAAACCCAAGTGATGGAGTCAGTTCTGTTATACTTTTAACCCTCCTCGGTAACCTCCTCTAAGGTCCTCCTCCGCTGCTCTTGTGGTGGGGTCGACGCCGATGATGTCTTCCCACGTTAGGACCCACGCCCTTCCTCTTCCTCCTCTCCTCCCGCCTTTCATGTTCAAGCATCCGGCCTTCCTTCACCGCCCAGCGGCTATAGGCTCTAGTTCGGGTTGGAACAGAGGGTTCTCCCTATCCCCGAGTTTGGGCTCTTTGGGATCGCGGTTAGGTAATATAACTATTTGCCAAATGTAGGAGAAAATATCTCCTCCTCATTTCATCATCGCCACAGCATGAAGTTAGGTAAGCATGCCGTAGCATCCTTATTCTCTAGATACTTATCTAGGCCTTTGAACGTCCCGCAGGCCTGCCCGAAGAGCTACGCCGCAAAGCATCCTATGCAAGGGGAAAGTTCAGCAAAGAGGGCCCTATCTTTGGCATGGAACTCATTGGCGATCTCTTTGGTAGTATGGAGTAGCATTGATGGCATCCACATCGATCTCCTTCAAAAACAACAGCATCCCAAGTCGTCGCGGTTTTCGCACCATCGCCTCTAATGCGTAGGTTAAGCCCGATGCTAGAGTCAGCCGGGTTATCAAACGATAAGGAAGCCGCATTTCTCCTCGGGAGCTAAAAATTGCCTTGAGAGAGCACAGAGAGAAAAGTAAATGAGGGTTAGGTGGGCAAAACCCTAATTTGAGAAATTTTAGGTTTGGGGATTACCTATCAATTTCCAGATGTTGCTATGCACCATAAAAGTAATCTAGATTAGAGAGTGCATCCTAAGGATTCTATTGCAACAACTTTCATCTAATTTGGAGGTAGTTGGGATGAGTTAGGGTCCATTTTGTTCGGAATTATTACCACGCGCTTTAGAGCCATTTTTCAAAAGTTTGCAGAAGTGGTCCCTGTCGCGACTATGTGTGAGGGGTGGGCTCTATTTGGGTCCAAGATAGCTCAAAATTCACACAATCTAAGGGGCTGAATCCTACCTATCTTTGGCGAAGTTAGGGCGATTGTGCTCCTTACTCTCTATAATGCAAATAAGTCCTGACAGATCGTATAATGAATACTCCGTAGCCACGCTAGCACGAGGTAATTTTCTTCAAAAGTTTGGAATTGCCTCACACTCGTGGTATCAAAAACATCGACCTTTGGTCCAAATTGAGTAATTCCAAATGCACATATCATTAATACAACCTTATTACTTACAATTTTTCACTTTTAACATGATCAAAACATATTTTATATTTACAAAGTTCTTATAATTACAATAAGTCGCGGTCAGCCTTCCTTTTTAATAAAACCTAGCTAGTTCTCATATCCCTAGGGCATTGCCAGTGTTACTTCCTTCGCGACGGAGGGCTAATACGCTAGAGAGTCTTCTCGAAATGCTCGACTAGTCTCTTTGCTCACTGCCTCCGCGAATGCAGTAACATATCGTATTACCTTTTCCGCGGCCGTCAATTCCTTTGTGAAGATTTTCCTCGTCAATCTTGGCGGCGTACCATGGTATCACAGTCCCAGCTCCCTCCGAAAACGATGATCTCCCGAAAGGCTCTCGCGAAAATAGGAGCCCCATTTTCTCTTGACTCCAGCTTTGGTGGTGTAATTTCTCCAGGCTGCCTTAACGTTCTTTCCTTGAACGGCCTTCCTCCTCCAACGCAAGACGTCACCTTCTCTTTGTGCAGCCCTCCTTTCATACTTCGAGTAATTTCAGCCACATTTTCCTCTCAGCATTCATTGTAATCTCCTTCTTCAATCCTTCCTTGCACTCTCTACCATGCTGGAGGCATATAGGACTTCGTAAGCCGGGCTCCGCCTTCTTCGTAGATCTCTGTCAAGCTGCTTTGGCCACTTGGGTATAGCGCGGCCGCCGCAGTATTCCTCCTCCTTCAAAGATCCACATTCACAGTCCCTGCCTTCATAGCTTTAGGACCCTCGACCACCTCTCGCCGCACCGTCCACACCATGATGGCTGCCCGTCAGCCCTTCATCGCTCTGCACGACTCTTTGTCTTGCACCTAAGGCTCTCTCGGGCACCTCGTGATCCTTCCTCATCTCCTTCAACTTTTGGGAGCCCTCCCTCAATCTCTTCCGCCTCCGCTAACACACGTAACCGGAACGAAGTACGGATTTTTTTAAGCAA